>CM046382.1:15359648-15384648 GCA_025413485.1 Ficus microcarpa | reverse complement strand
TTCATGTGTTGGCTTTTATTTTATTTTATTTTATTTTATCTCTTTTATATATATATATATATACATATAAATAAGATAATGATCTCTCACCATTTATTTCAAAAAAAAAAAAAAGATAATTGTAGCACGCTCAAAAAGATAATAAATGTTAGAAATCCGAATTTCAAAAACTTTACACCAGAATTTCTGAAATTTTCTTGATATTTCCTGATATTTTGTAAAAATAACACTATGTTTTTACTAATATAAATATTTACACCGATATTTCCCCTGTATTTTGACAGAAAAGATATTATATCTTAAAGATATTTTAGTAACTCTCAAACACGGAAATTTCAATGGAAATTTTAGAAATGTCCTGGATATTTGTGATTATGGATGTACCTAGCATTATTTCAATTTTAAATATTTAGAATTATTGTCGCAAAATGTGAGTAGAATAGACTGTCAAGAATGAGTGTTTTATAGTAAGACCTCTCATTTTGTATTCTTAATAGATACTGCTTTTTAATTACTAGATTAATTTTTTAGACAATTAAATTTATGAATATCCATGTTAAAATTTTGCATTACACGATAAAAAACTAATTCAATCATATAGTAAACAATTGAAAAATAATAATCTAATAATTAAAATAACAGTTCTTAAATTAGTACAAGCAGAAGATCTTAATGTAAAAACTCTCACTATCTATTTATTATTATTATTATTTTGGACAAATATTTTTACATATTCTTAAATTTCTTTACCATTTGCATTGTTTTAAATTAAATAAGGTGATAGTAACATAGCTTAGTGGTAACAACGTATATAACTTCACAACAATATAGTGTTTTCCTCTACTCCAGGGTTTTAAAAAAAATGACGAACCTTTTTTTTTTTTTTTTTAATGGAACAAAGTTGACGTGAACTTGATAATGTGAGATTTGGAAATAGAGTTCATACTCATAATGCCCCCAAATTAATATCCTTGTTCCATTTTGTTTTCTTCATTTTAAAATGATCCGTTTAAGCTCACCAAATTCAAATAGTTCTTGAATTTAACGATGGAGTCACAAAATTTGAAAACTTCGACGATATATTATATATATATTCTGTATATGGTTTATTCAGTAAAATTTTATTTCTTATATTTTGGTATTACATCATCTAAACTCGGACACATATACCCAACAATTTAACCACAATAGAAGTTTGCACTCAAAATACCCTTTATATTTAGTCTAAATATCATATATATATATATATATATTATACAAATCTTCTAATATCCCGTTTTTCATAAAATAAATTAGAAAAAAAAATCCTTCAAGCAATTAAATTTTTAAATACCATATTAACCTTTCTCAATCTATATTAAATATAACTTAACATTTTTTTTAGGAAATAATTTAAGGGAAAAGTATCTAGATGACACAAATTTAAAAATCAATGTACCAATATGACAAAAAAAAAAAATTAAACGAATATGACACAACTAAACTTAAATAAACTAAAATTTGTATCATGTTGATCAAGATGACAGAGTCATGTTATGTTGGTTAACATATGAAAAAAAAAAAAGTGGTAATTTAGTTAATTTTCTAATAATTTAAAGCATCATTGAATTAAAGTATTAAATAAAATCAATCTTAAAACTTTAAAATTCTCAAAATAATTGAAATACTTGTTTGACTGATATATTTATTTTATTTTTTAAAAATTTGTTATTTGATTTTTTTTTGTTAAGTTATATTTAAAATAACATTTAAAATAGATTTGGAATGATAACCTTGATATTTTCTAAATTTTAATTGCTTCAGGGATATTTTATAATTGATTTTACAAACATAGCCACATTTGGCAAAATCTCAACTCAATTTTCATCACATTCTATATTTTCTGAAAATCAATAAAATTATAACTAATTTTAAAAGTCACAATTCATTTAAAATTTTATTTTAACTAACTTACTAATGAGTCTATATATTTTGAATATTCATCTATAAAAGAGACAAAAGTAGTATTTAGGTATTCTTGATATTTTCCCTTGATTTTTTCAGTCGCAATTACCCAGCTTCCCAAACCTTCTACCAATTTGGCAGCACCACATTAAAAATATAAATATATACCTAGAATATATATATATATATATATATATATCGCGCGCAGCTCGTACTTTGCCGCTACAGGACCCAACAATTCCACTGACTCTCTTAGATAATATTAGAAAAAAAAAAAAAAATACTAGGAATACCAACTTTACACTTTCGACTCTTGAAATATAAAATTTAATCCCTCAAATAATTTACTTCTCCTCAAGATTTGATATCTTCATAATTATTGTTCCCGTACTAAATTCAACATTTTCTTTTTTCTTAGGTAAATTAATTATTTAGTCCCTAAATTTTTAACATTTTGCAACTAATTTGGTTCTTGAACTTTTTTTTTTGGTAGCTGAAATGTCGCTAAATTTTTAAAATATTATTACAATAGTTCTTTCAGTTAATTTTTAAACGAAATCTGTTAATAATTTGATCAAAAAGTAAAGCTAATTTCAGATTCCATCAAAAAATAATGAAAATGACTACTATAATAATGTTTTTAATAATTTATGACTACTATAATAATGTTTTTAATAATTTATGATTATTACAGTTACGAAAGAAAATGTCCTATAAACTATTAAAATATTATTATAGTAGTCATTTTTGTTAATTCTTAAACAATATTTATTAGTAATTTGGTTTAAAATAATGTTAACTAATATATTCCGTCTAAAAATTAACGTAAAGTAATAATATTTTAAAAGTTTAAGGATATTCTAACTACGAAAACAAGTTTATGGATCAAATTACATAAAGTTAAAAGTTCAGAGACCAACTTATTGTAATTTACCCCTTTTTTTTTCTTTTTTATATGTACATGTATGTTTTAATAAATAACTTTATTATTATTATTTTTTACTCCTCAGCTACTGTAATATGTTATATGCGTTATTATTATAGGTAACGCTTGTTTTTAAACTTCACATCAAAATTAAAATAAAAAATAAGGAAAATAAATAGTTTTTCATTTAGATCCAAAGCTTCAAGACAAAACTCCACCGGTGGGATATTTTTTCTATATTCTACTATAAAATTCACAATATGTATTTAATAGTTCTTAAAAGAAAAAAAGATACCATACTAAAAAATCTTTATTTTACGTCTCCATTGAAATAGAAGATTAATTAACTACGTTATAGTCATTATCAACTAATACATTTTGGCCTGTATCTTTTTTTTAACCAAGGTAATACATAACGGGTGTCTGGGATTACCCTGGCTTAAAATCTCCATTAAAAACTTTACAGTTTACATCATCATCATGTCGAATCTCAACAGGTGGCAACGGAACAAGTGAAACAACTAAGAACCTCATATTCAGATCATATAGCGATTGATCTACCACTAAACTGTGACCAAGTCTTTCCACCAATTGATTGAAACTAATGTCTTTTGAAACTATTATTCCTTTTTTTTTTTTTTTTTCTTTTTTCCCGACAAAAACTCCATCGACCCCGAGTTTCTCTCCATTGCCCTTCATATGAAACAATTAATCTAATTGCGGTACCCGATGACGAATCCCGTTACAAAAATCAACACAAACAATACTGAAATTAGTATATTTAGATTTAAAAAAATCATGGTCATGTTAACGGCTTGACCATGATCATGCCAACGGTCGGTCAAGATTTCCGAGTATTAACAATCAATCACTACAGCAAAATTACGTCACTCTCCCTCCCACTGAGGAAGTGAGGAATTATTTTGAGAGAGGGTGAATTATTAAAAAGATTTGAAACAATCTAGGCCATTATTTTTTTTAGTAGAAAAATATCTCAGCAACCTTACTTCTGACATAATTATTAATATCAATGCTGTATTTAATATATAAAAAAATACAAAATAGTGTATGTGATGATACTCAAAGTGTGGAGGGTGAGGGGCTAAAAAGAAAAAAGGGGAAAGTAGATAAGTGCTTAAGAGGTCTATATGTGAATATATACATAAATATATGGACTAAAAAGGGGGAAAAAAAAAAAAAAGTTTAGAGGGGGCTTAGGAGCCCCGGGCCTCCTTAGCTTCATCCCTGCTTGTCATTTGTCCTTGTACTAGGGAAATTATAAAATAAGATTAAGTTATGTTTAATATCATTATCAACAAAATGAGTGCAGTTGCATGCATAATTTAACTGTTAAAAAATTAAGGAATGAGAATAGGCAACATAAAATATGAAAAATAAGAACACACAGATTTACGTATAAAACTCTAGACTAGAATAAATCACAGGTAGAGAATAAGAAAAATTCACTAAACCAAAGGTAGGCACAAGAAGAGCGATTACAGTAAAAAAATATATAATAATGAAACCTTAAAATTACATCACATATACATACTCAAATCCTAAAATGTAAAACTGGTCGGGTCCACATTGGTCTGATCTTATAGCTCCCTACTGAGCTCCAAATAAATTTCATAATTAAAGCTTCACCATATATGTTGCACCGCGAGTTTTTTGGGCCAGACTAAACAGAACTTAGGTCATCAAATTCTAACATCAACAATAGTTATATACATATTATTTTATCACAAAAGTATAGACTTCATCCTCATCCCAAATTCATATATATTGGTCGACTTTGGGTTTTGTGCACAAAACCTTGTTTGAATGCCATGTTCAAATCTAGAAATTGAAAATTTTTTGTAAAAGAATGTTTTTTTTTAATTTTTTTAATCATTCTCTCAGTTTAGAAAATAAAAACTATCTCATTTTTCAAATTTTTTTATAAAGTATCTTTTCAGAAAAAGAAAAAGAATCTTTTGGATATCTTCTCACAATACACTATTCATAACACTATTTTTTCTCATTCCAAACAACTTATTGTTTTCAAAAAGAAAATTTTTTACATATCTAAACACTATTTTATTCTCAAAATAAAAAAATAAAAAAAATTTCTCATTTAAAACAAGAAGATTTTTCTTTTCAAAAATGAACGCGAGCTACAAATGGGGAAGTTCTTTAGATGGAATAGAGAAGGCCTTTTATCCTTACTCGCAAGGAATAAATTTTAGTCATGATGAAAAGTTAATAGATAATGATGCATTGCTCAATAATAACTAAGTGTCCCTATTACATTTTCATGACAAAATATCTTACAACTTAGGTTTTTTTTTAATACAATTGTTTCCATTTTTATTGCAAAGCAATTAAATAGTAGGATTATTCTTACATGCATACCATAAAATTTAGGAGAAATTGCACATATTTTTCCCAAATTTTAGACCTTGACATAGAATGCTTCATAAAAATACAAATGACACATGTTAGAAGTATGAGTTATTGATATTAAAAGAGAAACGCTAGTAATTGAGTTAAAAAACTAAATATTGAGGGTTAATTGTTATTTTTCTCTATAATTCTCTCTTGTAGATAATTTCGTAATTTCACACTTAATAAGGGTAATGGGTGCTTGGAGTGTTGCCGATGTGTGCCATTTCTTAAATTTATACTTAATATCCCAAACTCATACTTCTACGAGTGTTAGGTTCATTGTTTCATCAAAAATTTAATTGAGAGAGAAAATTCGTAAACTTTTTCAAAGTTCAAAGAGAGAGAATGTTACAAATTGATATTCGGGGGGCATTTTTAACAAGACCTAAAGTTCGTGGGGAAAAAATGTAATTTATCTTAAATTTTATGGTAATTCTCACTGAAAGAGAGGGAGAGGGAGTTAATTAGTGTGGTCATGTGATCTTTTTTGATATGCTTTTTACTAAAATTCTAACAGAAATGATTAAATGAAACAAATTCAAAACTTGATAGAAAAAATGAGAATTTTTACCCCCAATTTGTTTTGTATGCCCATTTCCAAAATGGGTGGAAAAACAACAAAAGAGAAATTTCTCTATCATTCTTCTCATTTTGAAAAAAAAAAAAAGGGGTGGATATTTTATTCTCAAAAATATTTTATACAATATCCTTTTGAAATATTTTTGAAATCTTACCATATGCACTATTCTCAACACAATTTCTTCTCATTTTATAACTTTCCAAACAATTTTAAACTTCTTTTGTTTTCAAGAAGGAAAATTGTTTTTACACATCCAATTGTTATCTTATTCTCAAAATGAAATGACTTTTCATTTCAAGCAAGAAAAATTTTCATTCCAGAAATGAGTATGCAATCGAAACAAGCCTTTAAGGCCCTTTGAACTTTAAGGTCACTTTTATTTTGCCCACTTGAATTTCAAAAACTCCACTTTGTCCTATTAACTTTGAATTTAACCTCATTTTATCCCTTCAATCAGAATGTCACTTAAAAGGGATGGAAAAAAGTGAGTTAAGTACAGTTATGTGGTCTTTTTTCATTTGTTTTTGGTAGAAATCTTAACATAATGGGCTTGTAAGACTAATTTCTTTATTTTTCCATTTGTTTTTAATGGATATTTTGATAGAAGGAATAAAGTGTGGTTAAATTCAAAATTCAAATAAAAAAGTGAGAGTGTTTATAGTTATGAGACAAAGTAGAAGCAACTCTAAATTTCATAAAGCATAGATGAAAAAAAAAAAAAAAAAGACAATAAGGTGAGAAAAATGAAGGAAATAGAAGGGTGTTTCTTGCACAGAAGAGACAATGGAGAGGAGGATTCAGAAAATGAGGTATGGGAAAAAAACTCTTTTTATGTGAAGTAATAACATCATCCACAATTTAATTTTCACCTAATGGCCAAAATAAAAAACAGAGTCCCAACCCGTAGAATTTCCCTCATGTTTTTAGTGGAGTAACTTTTTTCGCCACCTGGCAGGTGTCTTGTCTAAAACAAACACTTGACACAAAGTATTTAAGCAATCATAAGCTTAATGCAATGTAGACAACAAATTGAAATTACAACATATCTGAACCTCACTCGAAAATCGCTTGAGTTTGCTAGAGGGCATGTCAAGTTCAACAATATTGTGTTGATTAATCTTTAATGGCAAGGACTTCTGAAGGTAGTCATAACAATTGTGACATCTAAACAAATGAGGAATAAATTGAAAATAATGGGTTAGAATTGTTACATATACCCACTCTGTAATTGTTACATTACTAGGTAGTCATTGTAATTGTAATATTAAGAATATCAATTTTAATATCAACCTTTTTAATACGAAGTTATTTTTAAAAAATTTGACAAGTCAATTAAAGTAAAAAGATTACAAATATCAATGAAAAGATGACAACTTATAATCATCTGAGTTGGTGTCAAATGACAAACATATAAAAGTTTGTTTTGCCGATAATTGAAATCAAACAATATGGTATTAGATATTATTATTCTGTAATATTACGAAGTTAAAGCTTACATATCAAATGAGAGAGATCTTCTTCCAAAGACCGGATGTCGACCATTTTTATACCTTCCTCTCCCATTAGTTTTGAAGAAAGTTTGCGTTCTGAGGAAGCCCGTCCATGTGGATAAAATTCTTGTCTGACATTTTTAAGAAAGCAACAACCTTCGATTTGAGAAGAGAATTTGCTGAAAACAACACGAGCAAACGTGGTCTTACCTATACCACCCATTCCTCAGATGCGTAATACACGAACATCAGGTGAGCCAAAGCATAACAATGATTCCAATTTTTTAAGCTGTCTGTTTATTCCCACCAGACCCTCAGAGTCTGCGGTCGCCCGTGGTCTTACCGTACTCACAAGTACATATTCACCGGTCTCCTCCACTAATTTTGACTCATACCTTAGCATATATAAAGATAAAAGATATGTATTTATAAATTAAGGGATAAGATCTCGTAGAAATTAGTAAAAGAATAAGAAACAGAACAAAGAACTATTTGCACAGACTAGTGAGGAAATGCAAACCAACTAGTGTAATAAAAGATAGCATCACGACAATCTGATATATCTACAAAAGATAGTGTAATAATAATATGTATATATTTCATGTTATTTATTTTTCAAAAAATAGTAAAGAATATAGTGTACATCCCCACTGAAGTAAAAGATCGACTACGTCACGGCATTTGCCAAAATCTTTTTTAAGCAAGGTAATACATAATGGGTACGGGGACTGTCTTTGCCAGATATTTCACTAATAAAAAAATGAACGTCTTCATTATTTTGAATCTCCACAGGTGCCATTGGAATACCTGAATCAACTAAGAATCTCATGTCTAAATCATAATGCGATTCATCAACCATTAAACTATGCCTAAGTCTTTCCACCAATTCATCGCAAGTAACGTCCTTTGAAACTATCATTCGTTTTGCCTTTTGACCATTAAAACTCCAACGACCTTGGGTTGTTCTCCATTGTCCTTCATACGAAATGAGTATGCTAACGGTAGTGCTTGATGTGTATCCTGTAAAAAAATTTAAGGGGAAAAAAAATTAAATTCATACTTAGAAAAAAACTAATTTAACTCGACCAGTCAAGATTTTTCAAGTATAAACGATCTATCACTAGTCATGTGTGCCTGTACCAGGGAAATAATATGGGTTTAGTTATTATGCCAGTTTCAATATTAACATAGTTGGTGTGATTACGAAATATCTTATTAATAATTTCATATATAATTTTATCACAAAGTATAGACTTTCACATATAATTACAATTTTCCTTTAAAACAGGAAAAAAAAAAAAAAAAAAAAAAAAAGCCTTGCAAAGACAAATCACATATGTCTTTGGAGAGAGATCGGAATTGACACTTTCTTTGTTAAACGATGACTCGAGATTCTTTTCAAGCTTGTTAGTGGAGTGATGAACAGTCTCCCAAGCCATTTCTTGTATGGAATCATGCATATAAATCTCATCATCCTCTATACTAATTTTTATAAGAGACTTGTCGACAGGGCTTCAATTCCTGCCCTTGCATCTGAGCCAAACCCTTCCAGTATTCTGTCGACGAAAACTTTGCCCTTTTCTTTAAGAAAACAAGCTATCTCGACGAAAATCGCTTTCTCCATCTCGTCTAGATCATTGCAAGACATTCTCAACACGTGTTTAACATCGTTTGGAAAGGTGATTTTCAGTTTGTCCAACACACTTTCCCATTTTTCCGTGCTTAGGCCGCGAAGGAAGGAACCGAACACTATGAGTGCCAAAGGAATTCCACGAGTATGGTGAACCACTAAATGTTAAAACCGAGCGTAATCTGGAACGAAACGCCTCCTTCCGAAGGCATTCATAGAAAAGAGTTCGATCGCTTCGTCAATCTCCAATCTATCGACCTCGTATATCTTGTCAACCCCACAAAATCGGAGCAAATGTCTGCTTCTTGTTGTTATAATAATCCTACTTCCAGATCCAAACCGAGAATGATGTCCGGCTAAACGCTCTATCTGTTCTAAATCATCACATCGTCTAGGACAATAAGCACTTTTCTCCGGCGGATTCTATACTTAACGAATTGGTTGACAATATTTATTTCTTCCTCTTCAAGCAGATTTGAGTAAAGTTGGTATTCTAAGTAAGCGAGTCCATGTCGTTTTGATTCTTCCCTAATGTTTTTAAGAAAGCAACGACCTTGGAATTCAGAGTAGAATCTGTCGAAAACAACGCCGGCAAGTGTGGTCTTGCCAATACCACCCGAAATGCCTAATATCCGAACATCCGGTGAGCCAACATGAAACAATGACTCCAGTTTCTGAAGCTGTCTAGTTATTCCCACCGGGCCCTCAAAGCTCGCAGTAGGACGTGATGCGGTATAAGCGGTAGTACGTGACGTGGTATAACGTAACGTCTCGCAACATGTTCGACAATCTCCTCGATTAATTCTGACTCATACCTGGCATATATAGAAAATGTTTAGTAGTTAATAAGGGATACGATCTCATAGAATTGAGTAAGAGAAGACGAAATAAACGAAGAACTATTTGAGAAATACTTGAATGAGATTTTCACCCAGTAGTCAATACCAAAACTAATTTTATTTGTATGAACTACAGAGTCTACAGACAGAAAAATAAATAAGTAAATCTGGCAAACTAGAAATTTGGTGAATTTTCAAAGTTGAATCTTTATTGCTAGATTTTTGTTTTAGTATTTGTTAAAGCAGCATGGTGGTTGAGTTCTACTGTCTATAAGTTCCTATCAAACAAGTCCCAAATACTCCGAAAATTTTTGTAATGTTTGTACGGTTTTTGCTCACTATTTTCTTGATGATAGGTGATAAGAATGATGGGTCAACTAGGGCAAATATATTAATAATCCGCCTACCATTAGGAAGTTAATTAGTGCTCACGATTTGTAAGTACAAATACACTAAACTAAGTTCTGTAGCTTGCTTGGCGGCTTGTTAGTGAGCTTGTGCCTTCCGGCGGAGTAACGCTTTCATTCGGTATCAAAGGTACTAAGTTTCTTGTTGGTGACTAAGGAATAATTTTTGTGTTAGGACTAAGATGCATGTAATGATCAAGTTTAAGGATCGTATTCGATTATTTGCAAAAATCAGATTTCCAAGGATAAATTAAGGGTACGAAGTATGTTTTTTAACAGAATAATAAGTTACGCAACCCTAAATAATAGCAACATAAAAACATCATCAAGTTGAAAAAAAAAAAAATCAGGCAACTAATTATGGATAGCCAGTGTAGTGTTGTTCTTATGGTATTGTCATGCAATGTCGTAATCATATAACTCAGAATCACCTGCTCCGTACATCCCACCCAGAAATACCGCATGCCCTTTTCAACGCAGCTCTCCACTCGAGCAGTTTATCCCTCCCGTCTTCGAAATGTTGTTGATGTGCAACAAAAGCACGAGCAAAACTTCCCTCTTGCTTCCGCACATGTGATGGATCTACATCATAAAAAATAGGTACAACAATCTGTCCACTCTCTTCCTTGCACTTGAGTATGTGCACTAGTTCATCCAAACACCATGTGGAAGAAGCATAATTTTCCGAAAAGATGATTAGTGCAATCTTTGAACTTTGAATTGCTTGCAAGAGTGTAGATGAAATTTCCTCTCCTTTCCCAAGACTTCTCTCATCTATGTAGACTTTGATTTTCCTGTTGCATAATGCTTTGTAAAGATGGTCGGTAAAATTCTTACGAGTATCTTCACCTCTGAAATTGATAAAGACATCGTACTTATTAAAATTAGTGGAAGTGGACGACCCAATACACAGAGCCGAATTCATTGTACCTGTTGGGCCAATATTGGTAGAACCAACAAAATAAGGATGATTTGAACCTTGTCTTGATAGAGAATAAAGGGGGGAAAAAAAAGCCAACCATAGAAGGTAATCTCCAGTGTAAATTGCCAAATGACAATGCTACTATTGATGTGGCACAAAAAGTGTAAAAATGACATATTTAATATGCTATTTTATTTTGCGCTCTAGTGCTAAGTGATATTTTAAATGTTACAGCTTTTTTTTTTTCAAACATTTTAAGTTTCAAAATTAATAAGAGAAATATTTTGTTTTGGAATAAAATGAAAATGCAAATATTGTAGTTGATAAGTGAAAAGGTAACACCAACAAATAAGTAAATAAGACCATCTTCAATCCTAATGCCATATTCGACACAAAAGTGTGAAAATAGAATACTCGATTTTTTTTTTTAATTTGTATTGCTATTTCAAGTGTATCTACTTTCTGTCATAAATTTTAAAGCTTAAAACAAACGTAAGATACTAAATTTTAGATAATTTTAAAATGCCAATGTCAAAACCAATAAATTAAAAGGTCAACATGCTAATAAATGTTAAGATCTGACAAATGTTATATTTTTGATGTTAAATTTATAACAAAGTATTGCAGATGCCAAATCCAACATAAATAATAATAATATACTACATTGGAAAGCAAGCATTAACACATTAATCAACGCTGCTTTATAAATGCTCAACAGAATCAAATGCCAAAATCTGAGATATGTTGGCACCAAATACGGCGTATATAACATTACATTGGAGAGTGATTTTCTTACCGAAATGTCGATCTTGAAGAGGAAGCAACGACCTCCCTTGGAAAGCCCATGTCATGAGGTCCTTAGAGAAGAAGATGCAACAACGAAGAAGAAGCATTTCCAAAAGCTCGTTTTCCAAAACATATGATCTACCAAACAACATATTTCCGTCGGTGGGGTTTCTTTTTTCTGATTCCAAAACCAAAGTTCTGCTCTTGAAATAGGAACCCAACCTCTCCTTGTGCTGGAGCAATTTTTCTCGTAGCCATTGAGAGAAGTTAAAATAGAACGAAGCTTGTGTTTGTGTGTTTCTGAGAAACAACATGAAAATTCTACGCCGCAAAATGAGCAGAACCTTATTTATTTATTTATTTACACGTCAAGTCGTGTCTAGTAATTACACTAAACAACTGAAAAAAAAGAGTAGTAGAAGTACCAAGGACTACGCGACCTTTGATGATTGTCTGGTGGAGTGAGTTCGTTGGATTTAGAGGAAATTTCTCACATTGAAAAAACAACTGTCTGTAAGAAGACCGTCATTTCACTCACCAAGTCAACGAAACGTGTGAGGCGTGTAAATATCTTTGACTCAATATGTTTGTCACAGATGAAAAGTCGGAAGGAAGGAAAAGACGAAAGATTTTGAGACAAAAAAAAAAACGCTGGTTGTTTGACAAGAGAGAAAACAAAAAGAAAGTGGAATGAAAAAAGAACTAGTACAAGTGGATTTCTATATGCTAATCTCATTTATTTTAGGATTGAAAAGTTATTGCACCGGAGTGTGTTAGGTATGAGAGAAAATTGAAAAAAAAAAAAAAAAGACAATAAAGGGATTAATGAAAAGATTTTGATGATAGTTAGTTAAAAAAATGGATTAAGGGAGGGATTCTAAATATTTTAACAATATTCCATTTTGGTCTTTTCTAAATTAAGGAGATTGTCGAATAGATTTCATACTAAACATAATTAGAATTAAAAAAAAAAAAAAAAAAAAAAAACCTCTTACTCCTCCCTTAATTCCTTCACGTATTCTACCATCCTCTTTCTGATTTCTCTCATTCCTATCAAACTGACCCTTAAACAATATAAAATTATTATTTTTTATATAATTTTAGAGTATGATAAATAGATAAATATAAACTATTATTCCTTTTGTTTTTTTCCCCATTAAAGCTCCAACGACCTCGTGTTTCTCTCCATTGTCCTTCATATGAAATAATTAATCTAACTGTGGTACCCGATGACGAATCCTGTAACAAAAATCAGCACAAACAATACTTAAAATTTTCAAAATAAAAATCATGGTCATGTTAACGGCTTGACCATGGTCATGCTAACAGTCGGTCAAGATTTCCGAGTATAAACAATCAATCACTATAGTACAAGTACGTCACTCTGTCCTGTCGCTGAGGAAGTGAGGAATTATTTCGAGAGAGGGTGAATTATTAAAAAGATTTGAAACATTCGAAGCCATTATTTTTTTTAATAGAAAAATATCTCAACAACCTTATTTCTGATATAATTGTTAATATCAATACTATATTTAATAATAAAAAAAAAGTAGTGTATGTGATAATACTCTAAGTGTGGAGGGCGAGGGGCTAAAAAGAAAAAAGGGAAAAGTAGATAAGGGCTTAAGAGGTCTGTATGTGAATATACACATAAATATATGGACTAAAAAGGAAAACAAAAAAGAAAAAGAAAAAGTTTAGAGAGGGCTAAAGAGGCCCGGGCCTCTTTAGCTTCATCCCTGCTCGTCATATGTCCTTGTACTAGGGAAATTATAAAATAAGACTAAGTTATGTTTAATATCAATATCAACAAAATAAGTGCAGTTGTATGCATAATTTAACTGTTACAAAATAAAGAAACGAGAATAGGCAACAAAAAAATATGAAAAACAAGAACACAGATTTATGTGTAAAACTTTAGATTGGAAAAACCACAAGCAGATGATAAGAAAAATCCATTAAACCAAAGATATGAATAAGGGGAACGACTTCAATAAAAAAAAGCATAATAATAGAACCTTAAAATTACATCGTATATACATACCCAAACCCTAAAATGTAAAACTAGTTGGATTCACATCGGCTCGATCCTGTAGCTCACCACTGAGCCCCAAAAAATTTTCATAATTAAAACTCCACCACATATGTCGCATCACGAGTTTTTTGAGCTAGACCAAACAAAATTCAGGTCATTAAATTCTATCATTAACAATAGTTATATACATTATTTTATCACAAAGGTATAGACTTCATCCTCATCCCAAGTTCATATATATTGGTCAGCTTTGGGTTTTGTGCACAAAACCTTGTTCGGATGGCATGTCCAATTCTAGAAATTGAAAATTTTTTGTAAAAGAATGTTTTTTTCCAATTTTTTTAATCATTCTCTCAGTTTAAAGAATAAAACTATCTCATTTTCAAACTTCTTTTATAAAGTATTCTTTTGGAAAAAGAAAAAGAATCTTTTTAAAATCTTATCACAATGCACTATTCACAGTATAATTTTTTCTCATTCCAAACAACTTATTGTTTTCAAAAATAAAATTTTTAACATATCCAAATACTATCTTATTCTCAAAACAAAATATATATATATATATATATAAACTTTCTCATTTAAAACAAGAATATTTTTCTTTTCGAAAATGAACACGAACTACAAACGGGGATGTTCTTTAGATGGGATAGGGAAGGCCCTCTATCCCTACTCGCAAGGAATAAATTTTATTCATGATGAAAAGCTAATGGATATTGATGCATTGCTCAATAGAAACGAAGTACCCTTATTATATTTTCATGACAAAGTATCTTGCAACTTAGAATTTTTTTTTATACAATTGTTTCCATTTTTATTGCATAGCAATTAAATAGTAGAATTATTCTCATATGCATAACTTAAATTTTAGGAGAAATTGCATTTTTTTTTTCTTGAATATTAGATCATCACATAGAATGCTCCATAAATTTTAATTTATAACATTTTTTCCACTGAATTTTAGAAAAGTTTGCGAATTTTCCCCTCAGTTAAATTTTTGACTTAAAAATACACATGACACATGTTAGAAGCATAAGTTACTGATATTAAAAGAGAAACGTTAGTAATTGAGTTAAAATACTAAATTGAAGGCTAATTGTCATTTTTCTCCATAATTCTCTTTTATACATAACTTCATAATTTCACACTTAATAAGAGTAGCAGGTGCCTGGAATGTTACTGATGTGTGCCATTTTATAATTTTTCACTTAATAACCCAAACTCATGCTTCCAACGAGTGTTAGGTTCATTGTTTCGTAAAAAATTTAATTGAAGGAGAAAATTCGGAAACTTTTTCGAAGTCTAGAGAGAAAGAATGTTACAAACTGATGTTCAGGGGGCATTTTTGACAAGACCTAAAGTTCGTGGGGAAAAAATGTAATTTGTCTTAAATTTTATGGTAATTCTCACCAAACTATAAACACTTCTACATTGGCTCATAATTTTGAATTAGTCCTACTTATTCCCTTCGTTCTAATTTTCATTCAAAATCGATGAAAAAGAGTGAGTTAATTAGTGAGGTCTTTTCTGATATGCTTTTTGCTGAAAATTCTAACAGAAATAATTAAATGAGACAAATTCAAAACTTGATTGGAAAAAATGAGAATTACTCCACCTATTTGTTTTGTCTGCCCATTTCCAAAATGGGTGGAAAAACAACAAAAGAGTGTTTTACCTAATTTTCCCTATCATTCTTCTCATTTTGAAAAAAAAATGTGAACATTTTATTCCCAAACATATTTTGTACAGTACTCTTTTGAAATATTTTTGAAATCTTACCATATGTACTATTCTTAATACCATTTCTTCTCATTTTATAAATTTCCAAACAAATTTTAAACTCCTTTTGTTTTCAAGAAGGAAAATTTTTTTATACATTCAAACGCCATCTCATTCTCAAAATGAAATGACTTTTATTTCAAGAAAGAAAATTTTTCATTTTAGAAAAGAGTATGCAATCGAAACAAGCCTTTAAGGCTCTTTGAACTTTAGGGCCACTTTCACTTTGCCCACTTGAATTTCAAAAACTCCTATTTTGTCTTGTGAACTTTGAATTTAATCTCATTTTATCCATTCAATCAGAATGTCACTTAAAAAGGATAGACAAAAAGTGAGTTAAGTGTAGTTATGTAGTCTTTTTTCGTTTGTTTTAGGTAGAAATCTTAAAATAATGGGCTTAATAAAACTAATTTCTTTATTTTTCCATATGTTTTTAATGGATATTCTGATAGAAGGAATAAAGTGTGCTTAAATCTAAAGTTCAAATAGTAAAGTGAGAGTTTTACAGTTTATGAGATAAAGTGGAAGTGACTCTAAATTTCATGGAGCATAGATGAAAACAATTCCCCAAAAAAAAAAAAAAAAAAAGACAATAAGGAGAGAAAGATGAAGGAAAGAGAAGGGTGTCTCTTGCAGAGAATAGACGATGGAGAGGAGGATTCAGAAAATGAGGTATGGGAAAAAAAAAAACTCTTTTTGTGGTGAAGTAATAAGATCATCCACAATTTAATTTTCACCTAATGGCCAAAATAAAAAGCAGAGTCCCAACCCGTAGAATTTCCCTCATGTTTTTTAGTGGAGTAACTTTTTTCGCCACCTGGTTGGTGTCTTGTCTAAAACAAACACTCGACAAAAAGTATTTAAACAATCATAAGCTTAATGCATTGTAGACAAAAAATTGAAATTACACCATACCTGAACCTCACTCGAAAATCGCTTGAGTCTACTAGAGGGTATGTCAAGCTCAACAAGATGGTGTTGATTAATCTTTAATGGCAAGGACTTCTGAGGGTAGTCATAACAATTGTGACATCTAAACAAATGAGGAAGAAATTGACAATACTGGGTAAGAATTGTTATATATACCCACTCTGTAATTGTTATAATACTGGGTAGTCATTGTAGTTGTAATATTAAGAATATCAATTTTTATATCCACCTTCTAATATCAAGTTGTTTTTTAAAAAAATTGACAAGTCAATTAAAATAAAAAGATTGTAAATACTAGATAAAAGACGATGAGATATTACGACTTATTACCATCTGAGTCAGTGTCAAAAGACAAATATATAAAAAGTTTGTTTTGTCGATAATTGAAATCAAACAATATGGTATTAGATATTCTTATTCTGTAATATTATGAAGTTAAAGCTTACATATCAAATCAGAGAGACTTTCTTCCGAAGACTGGACGTCGATCATTTTTATATCTTCCTCTCCCATTAGTTTTGAAGAAAGTTTGCGTTCTAAGTAAGCCGTCCATGTCGATAAAATTCTTGTCTGGCATTTTTAAGAAAGCAACAACCTTCAAATTGAGAAGAGAATCTATTCAAAACAACACGAGCAAGTGTCGTTTTACCTATACCACCCATTCCTCAGATGCCTAACGCACGAACATCAGGCGAGCCAAAGCATAACAATGATTCCAATTTCTTAAGCTGTCTGTTTATTCCCACCAGACCCTCAGAGTCTGCGGTCGCCCGTGGTCTTACCGTACTCACAAGTACATATTCACCAATCTCCTCCACTAATTTTGACTCGTACCTTAGCATATATAAAGATAAAAGATATGTATTTATAAATTAACGGATAAGATCTCGTAGAAATTAGTAAAAGAATAAGAAACAGAACAAAGAACTATATGTACAGACTAGTGAGGAAATGCAAACCAACTATATACACGACATACTGATATATATTTCATGTTATTTGTTTTTCAAAAAATAGTAAAGAATATAGTGTACTTCCCCATCTAAGTAGAAGATTGACTTTGTCACCGCGTTTGCCAACATCTTTTTTAAGCAAGGTAATACATAATGGGTACCGGGAACTGCCTTTGCTAGATGTTTCACTAATAAAAAAATGAACGTCTTCATTATTTTGAATCTCCACAGGTGCCACTGAAATACCTGAATCAACTAAGAACCTCATGTCTAAATCATATTGCGATTCATCAACCATTAAACTATGCCTAAGTCTTTCCACCAATTCATCGTAAGTAATGTCCTTTGAAACTATCATTCCTTTTGTCTTTTGACCATTAAAACACCAACGACCTTGGGCTGTTCTCCATTGTCCTTCATACGAAATGAGTATGCTAACGTTATCCTGTAACAAAATTTAAGGGAAAAAAAATTAATTTCATAGTTAGATAAAAACTAATTTAACTCGACCAGTCAAGATTTTCCAAATATAAACGACCTATCACTAGTCATGTGTGCTTGTACCAGGGAAATAATATCGGTTAATAATATCGGTTAAGTTATTATGCATAGTTTCAATATTAATAGAGTCTGTTTGATTGCAGATATATCTTATTAATAATTTCACATATGATTTTATAAACTTTTATCTCCTTCCCAAGTTAATATATAAATAAATAAATAAATTTATAAATATGAGCATACTAAGGTTCTTGAGGAGTATTGAAACCTCGGACACGTGTTAAATCTTTGGTTAAATGACAGTTGTGAATGTGTTGAAATTGACAAGTAGTTAAAATTTTTTTCAATAGAAGGTGGATCGGAACTATTAATTGATGACAACCTACAAGTATAGGGGTTTCTTGTTTTGTTTGTTTTCAGCAATAATTCCAACTATTATAAAGTAATAACATCATTAACACTTAATATTCATCTAATAGCAAAACAGAGTCCCGACCTTAGAATTAATTCCCTTGTGTTTTCAATTGAGTTACTTTTTTTTTTTTTCACCACCTGGTAGGTGCGTTATCTAAAACAATCCCCTAAAAATAAAGTACTTAAACAAGCATGAACTTAAATCGTTATAGACAACAAATTGAAATTTCAACATACCTGAGCCTCATTCCAAAATTGGTTAAGCTTGTTAGAGGGCATATCAGGCTCAACAAGATTGTGTGGACTAATCTTTGAGGGCAAAAACTTCTCGGGGTAGTCCTTACAACCCTGATATCTAAACAAATGAGGAAGAAAATATTGGCAATACTGGGTGAGAAATGTTATGCTTACCCACCCTGATCTACTATTTTAATACTACCTGGCAGCTGCCACCTAAGAAATGATTTGTCAAATATTTGAAAATGTAACAATACACACACACGTAAAGAGATTGTCTTATATTTGGCACCGACACCTATATTAAATGACATTTTTGTAACTTTTTCTGTAAGTTATTATAACAATTAGTTGATTCTAATATAATATTTTTTCAATGATTTTTGTATTTTGCACAAATAGTTTTGAAAAGTATCATTGTAATATTTTAATAGAAAGTTATATATAAATCAACTAATAGTTACAAAAGTATAAATAAAACGTTATAACTACCGGATGGATAGGTCGGGTTGCCGAATTTGAGACATTTCCTATGTGTCTATATATAGATGATGCTTGGGACATTAACTCTAATCTCAACTTTTTAAAACTATAAGATAGTTGTTTAAAAGTTATCACGTCAATAAAAATTAAAAGATCTCATCTACTAGTGAAAAAATAGCCACTAATCACCACATGAATTGTAGCCAAACAGACACACATATAGAAAGTCGTTTTTTCCAATTGAAATTGAACAACATGAAACTAAGAAGTTAGTGTAGCTTCTTATATCCAAATAGAGCAATCATATAAGTCATAAAATATTTTATCACGTATGATCAAGTGTCCAAATTCTATAAATTCGGGAAAATTGAAATGATTATTTTGTTCTTATTTTTTTTTACCCATAGCAAGTTACTTTTCTTTCATGATATGAATCATTTTCCACCGAATGTTATTCTAATAACACTTTTAAACTTTAAGCTATCTGAAGTTAGACGTACCTCTTTCCTGAGACTGTATCTCTAAGCGTTAACTCTTCATTGTCAATATTAAATATGTCAAAGTATCTTCCTTGAGCCCCAGTTCCCTAATAATTATTACAATTTTTCCTTTAAAACAGGAAAAAAAAAAAAATCTTTTAAAGAAAAATCACATATATCTTTGGGGAGAGATCGGAATTGACACTTACTTTGTTAAATGATGACTTGAAATTCTTTTCAAGCTTGTTAGTGGAGTGATGGACAGTCTCCCAAGCCATTTCTTGTATGGAATCATGCATATAAATCTCCTCATCCTCTATACTAATTTTTATAAGAGACTTGTCGACAAGGGCTTCAATTCCTGCCCTTGCATCTGAGCCAAACTCTTCCAGTATTCTTTCGACGAAAACTTTGCCCTTTTCTTTAAGAAAACAAGCAATCTCGACGAAAATCTATTTCTCCATCTCGTCTAGATCATTGCAAGACATTCTCAACACGTGTTTAACATTGTTTGGAAAGGTGATTTTCAGTTTGTCCAACGCGCTTTCCCATTCTTCCGTGCTTAGGCCGCGAAGGAAGGAACCGAACACTATGAGAGCCAAAGGAATTCCACGCGTATGGTGAACCACTAAATGTGAAAACCGAGCGTAATCTGGAACGAAACGCCTCCTTCCGAAGGCATTCACAGAAAAGAGTTCGGTCGCTTCGTCAATCTCCAATCTATCGACCTCGTATATCTTGTCAACCCCACAAAATCGTAGCACATGTCTGCTTCTTGTTGTTATAATAATCCTACTTCCAGATCCAAACCGAGAATGATGTCCGGCTAAACGCTCTATCTGTTCTAAATCATCGACATCGTCTAGGACAACGAGCACTTTTCTCCGGCGGATTCGATACTTAACGAATTGGTTGACAATATTTATATCTTCCTCCTCCAGCAGATTTGAGCAAAGTTGGTATTCTAAGTAAGCGAGTCCATGTCGTTTTGATTCTTCCCTAATGTTTTTAAGGAAGCAACGACCTTGGAATTCAGAGTAGAATCTGTCGAAAACAATGCCGGCAAGTGTGGTCTTGCCAATACCACCCTTCCCACAAATGCCTAATATCCGAACATCCGGTGGGCCAACGTGAAACAATGACTCCAGTTTCTGAAGCTGTCTAGTTATTCCCACCAGGCCCTCAAAGCTTGCAGTAGGACGTGATGCGGTATAAGCGGTAGTACGCGATGAGGAAGAAGCAGTCGTACGTGATGAGGTAGAAGCTGTGGTATGTGATGAGGTATAAGCAGTAGTACGTGACGAGGTATAACGTAACGTACTCGCAACATGTTCGACAATCTCCTCGATTAATTCTGACTCATACCTAGCATATATATAGAAAATGTTCAGTAGTTAGGTGATAAGATCTCATAGAAATGAGTAAGAGAAGATGAAATAAACGAAGAACTATTTGAGAAATACTTGAATGAGATTTTCACTTAGTAGTCAATACCAAAACTAACTTTATTTGTTTGAACTGCAGAGTCTACAGACAGAAAAATAAATAATTAAATCTGGCAAACTAAAAATTTGATGAATTTTCAAAGTTGAGTCTATACTGCTAGAGTTTTGTTTAATTATTTTTTAAAGCAGCATGGTGGTTGAGTTCTATCAGATTTCCAAGGATAAATCAAGGGTATGAAGTATCTTTTTAACAGAGCAATCGAGTTACGCAACCCTAAATAATAGCAACAGAAAAACATCATCAAGTTAAAAAAAAAAAAAATCAGGCAACCAATTATGGATAGCTAGTGTAGTGTTGTTCTTGTGGTATTTTTCATGCAATGTCGTTACCGGATAACTCAAAATTACCTGTTCCGTGCATCCCACCCAGAAATATCGCATGCCCTTTTCAGCGCAGCTCTCCACTCGTGCAGTTTTTCCTTCCCGTCTTTGAAATGTTGTTGATGTGCAACAAAAGCACGAGCAAAACTTCCCTCTTGCTTCCGCACATGTGATGGATCTATACCCAAAAAAATAGGTACAACAATCTGTCCATTCTCTTCCTTGCACTTAATTATGTGCACTAGTTCATCCAAACACCATGTGGAAGAAGCATAATTTTCCGAAAAGATGATTAGTGCAATCTTTGAACTTTGAATTGCTTGCAAGAGTGTAGATGAAATTTCCTCTCCTTTCCCAAGACTTCTCTCATCTATGTAGACTTTGATTTGCATGTTGCATAATGCTTTATAAAGATGGTCGGTAAAATTCCTACGAGTATCTTTACCTCTGAAATTGATAAAGACATCGTACTTACTAAAATTAGTGGAAGTGGACGACCCAATACACAGAGCCGAATTCATTGTACCTGTTGGGCCAATATTTGTAGAACCGACAAAATAAGGATGAATTGAACCTTGTCTTGGAGAATAGAGGGGGGCAAAAGCCAATCATATAAGATCATCTCCAACGTAAATTACCAAATGACAATGCTATTATTGATGTGGCACAAAAAGCGTAAAAATGAAATAGTTAATATGTTATTTTATTTTGTGCTCCAGAGCAAAGTGATATTTTAAATGTGGCATTTTTTTTTTCAAACATTTTAAGTTTCAAAACTAACAAGAGAAATATTTTTCTTTTGGAGTAAAATGAAAATGCTAATATTGTAGTTGATAAGTGAAAAGGTAACACATCAACAAATAAGTAAATAAGACCATCTCCAATCCTAATGCTATATTTGACACAAGTGTGAAAATAAAATATTCGATATCTTTTTTTTTCTTTGTATTGCTATTTCAAATGTATATTCATAAATTTTAAAGCTTAAAACTTATAAACGTAAGGTATTAAATTTTAGATAATTTTAAAATGCCAATGTCAAAACCAATAAATTAAAAGGTCAACATGCTAATCAAGAACAAAATGTCAAGATCTGACAAATGTTATATTTGATGTTAAATTTATAACAAAGTATTGCAGATGCCAAATCCAACATAAATAATAATAATAATAATTATAATAATTATAATAATAATAATAATAATATACTACATTGGAAAGCAAGCATTAACACATTATAATAATA
This sequence comes from Ficus microcarpa, assembly GCA_025413485.1. NCBI lineage: Eukaryota > Viridiplantae > Streptophyta > Magnoliopsida > Rosales > Moraceae > Ficus > Ficus microcarpa. Next base: position 15,361,815 of record CM046382.1, on the reverse strand, counting down.
ATAATAATAATAATAATAATAATAATAATATACTACATTGGAAAGCAAGCATTAACACATTAATCAACGCTGCTTTATAAATGCAATGCCAAAATCTGAGATATGTTGGCACCAAATACGGCGTATAACATTACATTGGAGAGTGATTTTCTTACCGAAATGTCGATCTTGAAGAGGAAGCAACGACCTCCTTTGGAAAGCCCATGTCATGAGGTCCTTAGGGAAGAAGATGCAACAACTAAGAAGAAGCATTTCCAAAAGCTCGTTTTCCAAAACATATGATCTACCAAACAACATATTTCCGTCGGTGGGGTTTCTTTTTTCTGATTCCAAAACCAAAGTTCTGCTCTTGAAATAGGAACCCAACCTCTCCTTGTGCTGGAGCAATTTTTCTCGTAGCCATTGAGAGAAGTTAAAATAGAACGAAGCTTGTGTTTGTGTGTTTCTGAGAAACAACATGAAAATTCTACGACGCAAAATGAGCAGAACCTTATTTATTTATTTATTTACACGTCAAGTAGTGTCAAGTAATTACAGTAAACAACTGAAAAAAAAAAAGTAATAGAAGTACCAATGACTACGCGACCTTTGATGATTGTCTGCTGAAGTGAGTTCGTTGGATTTAGAGGAAATTTCTCACATTGAAAAAATAAGACCGTCATTTCACTCACCAAGTCAACGAAACGTGGGAGGCGTGTAAATATCTCTGACTCTACATGTTTGTCACGGATGAAAAGTTGGACGGAAGGAAAAGACGAAAGATTTTGAGACATAAAAAAAAAAAAAAAAAAAACGCAGGTTGTTTGACAAGAGAGAAAACAAAAAGAAAGTGGAATGAAAAAAGAAGCTAGTACAAGTGGATTGCAATATGCTAATCTCATTTATTTTAGGATTGAAAAGTTATTGCACCGGAGTGTGTTAGGTAGGAGAGAAAAATTGAAAAAAAAAAAAAAAAAGACAATAAAGGGATTAATGAAAAGATTTTGATGATAGTTAGTTAAAAAATGGATTAAGGGAGGGATTCTAAATATTTTAACAATATTCGATTTTTGTCTTTTCTAAATTAAGGAGATTGTCAAATAGATTTCATACTAAACATTATTAGAATATTAAAAAAAAAAAAAAAAAACCTTACTCCTCCATTAATTCCTTCACGTATTCTACCATCCTCTCTTTCTGATTTCTCCCATTCCTATCAAACTGACCCTTGAACAATATAAAATTATTTTTTTATATAATTTTAGAGTGTGATAAATAGATAAATATAAACTATTATTCCTTTTGTTTTTTTCCCCATTAAAGCTCCAACAACCTCGTGTTTCTCTCCATTGTCCTTCATATGAAATAATTAATCTAACTGTGGTACCCGATGACGAATCCTGTAACAAAAATCAGCACAAACAATACTTAAATTAGTATATTTAGATTTCAAAATAAAAAGCATGGTCATGTTAACGGCTTGACCATGATCATGCTAACAATCGGTCAAGATTTCCGAGTATAAACAATCAATCACTATAGTAGGAGTACGTCACTCTCTCCTGTCGCTGAGGAAGTGAGGAATTATTTCGAGAGAGGGTGAATTATTAAAAAGATTTGAAACATTCTAAGCCATTATTTTTTTAAATAGAAAAATATCTCAACAACCTTATTTCTGATATAATTGTAAATATCAATGCTATATTTAATAAAACAAAAAACAAAAAAACAAAATAGTGTATGTGATGATACTCTAAGTGTGGAGGGCGAGGGGCTAAAAAGAATAAAGGGAAAAGTAGATAAGGGCTTAAGAGGTCTGTATGTGAATATACACATAAATATATGGACTAAAAAGGAAAACAAAAAAGAAAAAGAAAAAGTTTAGAGAGGGCTCAAGAGGCCCGGGCCTCTTTAGCTTCATCCCTGCTCGTCATATGTCCTTGTACTAGAGAAATTATAAAATAAGACTAAGTTATGTTTAGTATCAATATCAACAAAATGAGTGCAGTTGTACGCATAATTTAACTGTTACAAAATTAAGAAACGAGAATAGGCAACAAAAAACATGAAAAACAAGAACACAGATATATGTGTAAAACTTTATGGAAAAAACCACGAGTAGATGATAAGAAAAATCTATTAAACCAAATATATGAATAAGGGGAACGACTTCAATAAAAAAGAGCGT
>CM046382.1:15309548-15359548 GCA_025413485.1 Ficus microcarpa | reverse complement strand
AATAATAGAACCTTAAAATTATATTGTATATATAAACCCAAACCCTAAAAATGTAAAACTGGTCGGTTTAACATCGGCCCGATCCTGTAGCCCACCACTAAGCCCCAAAAAATTTTCATAATTAAAACTCCACCACATATGTCGCATCACAAGTTTTTTGAGCTAGACCAAACAGAATTCAGGTCATTAAATTCTAACATTAACAATAGTTATATACGTTATTTTATCACAAAGGTATAGACTTCATCCTCATCCCAAGTTCATATATATTGGTCAGCTCTGGGTTTTGTGCACAAAACCTTGTTTGGATGGCATGTTCAATTCTAGAAATTGAAAATTTTTTGTAAAAGAATGTTTTTTCCAATTTTTTTAATCTTTCTCTCAGTTTGAAGAATGAAAACTATTTCATTTTCAAACTTCTTTTATAAAGTATCCTTTTGGAAAAAGAAAAAGAATCTTTTTAAAATCTTCTCACAATGCACTATTCACAATATAATTTTTTCTCATTCACAACTTATTGTTTTCAAAAATAAAATTTTTTACATATCCAAATACTATCTTATTCTCAAAATAAAAAAAATAAAAATAAAAAAACTTTCTCATTTAAAACAATAAGATTAACTGAAAATGAACACGAGCTACATACGGGGATGTTCTTTAAATGGAATAGGGAAGGCCCTTTATCCCTGCTCGCAAGGAATAAATTTTAGTCATGATGAAAAGTTAATAGATAATGATGCATTGCTCAATAGAAACGAAGTGCCCTTATCATATTTTCATGACAAAATATCTTGCAACTTAGGATTTTTTTTTATACAATTGTTTCCATTTTTATTGCAGAGCAATTAAATAGTAGGATTATTCTTATATGCATAACTTAAATTTTAGGAGAAATTGCATATTTTTTTCTTGAATTTCAGATCATCACATAGAATGCTCCATAAATTTTAATTTACAACATTTTTCCACTGAATTTTAAAAAAGTTTGCGAATTTTCCCCTCAATTAAATTTTTGACTTAAAAATACACATGACACATGATAGAAGCATAAGTTACTGATATTAAAAGAGAAATGTTAGTAATTGAGTTAAAATACTAAATATTGAAGGCTAATTGTCATTTTTCTCCATAATTCTCTTTTATACATAAGTTCATAATTTCACACTTAATAAGAGTAGTGGGTGCCTGGAATGTTGCTGATGTGTGCCATTTCATAATTTTATACTTAATACCCCAAACTCGTGCTTCCAACGAGTGTTAGGTTCATTGTTTCGTAAAAAATTTAATTGAGGGAGAAAATTCGTAAACTTTTTCAAAGTTCAGAGAGAAAGAATGTTACAAATTGATGTTCATGGGGCATATTTGACAAGACCTAAAGTTCATGGGGAAAAAATATAATTTGTCTTAAATTTTATGGTAATTCTCACCAAACTATAAACACTTCTACATTGGCTCATAATTTTGAATTAGTCCTGCTTATTCCCTTCGTTCTAATTTTCATTCAAAATCGATGAAAAAGAGGGAGTTAATTAGTGAGGTCTCTTTTGATATGCTTTTTGCTGAAAATTCTAACAGAAATAATTGAATGAGACAAATTCAAAACTTGATAGAAAAAATGAGAATTTTTACCCCCTATTTGTTTTGTCTGCCCATTTCCAAAATGGGTGGAAAAACAACAAAAGAGTGTTTTACCTAATTTTCTCTATTATTCTTCTCATTTTGAAAAAAAAGGTGGACATTTTATTCTCAAACATATTTTGTACAGTACTCTTTTGAAATATTTTTGAAATCTTACCATATGTACTATTCTCAATACCATTTCTTCTCATTTTATAACTTTCCAAACAAATTTTAAACTCCTTTTGTTTTCAAGAAGGAAAATTTTTTTATACATTCAAACGTCATCTCATTCTCAAAATAAAATGACTTTTTCATTTCAAGAAAGAAAAATTTTCATTTCAGAAAAGCGTATGCAATCGAAACAAGCCTTTAAAGCTCTTTGAACTTTAGGGCCACTTTCACTTTGCCCACTGAATTTCAAAAACTCCTATTTTGTCCTGTGAATTTTGAATTTAACCTCATTTTATCCCTTCAATCAGAATGTCACTTAAAAATGATAGACAAAAAGTGAGTTAAGTGTAGTTATGTAGTCTTTTTTCGTTTGTTTTAGCTAGAATTCTTAAAATAATGGGCTTAATAAAACTAATTTCTTTATTTTTCCATATGTTTTTAATGGATATTCTGATAGAAGGAATGAAGTGTGCTTAAATCTAAAGTTCAAATAGTAAAGTGAGAGTTTTACAGTTTATGAGATAAAGTGGAAGTGACTCTAAATTTCATGGAGCATAGATGAAAACAATTCCCAAAAAAAAAAAAAAAAAAAAAAAAAAAAAGACAATAAGGAGAGAAAGATGAAGGAAAGAGAAGGGTGTTTCTTGCAGAGAAGAGACGATGGAGAGGAGGATTCAGAAAATGAGGTATGGGAAAAAATACTCTTTTTGTGGTGAAGTAATAAGATCATCCACAATTTAATTTTCACCTAATGGCCAAAATAAAAAGCAGAGTCCCAACCCGTAGAATTTCCCTCATGTTTTTTAGTGGAGAAACTTTTTTCGGCACCTGGTTGGTGTCTTGTCTAAAACAAACACTCGACAAAAAGTATTTAAACAATCATAAGCTTAATGCATTGTAGACAAAAAATTGAAATTACACCATACCTGAACCTCACTCGAAAATCGCTTGAGTGTAGTAGAGGGTATGTCAAGCTCAACAAGATGGTGTTGATTAATCTTTAATGGCAAGGACTTCGGAGGGTAGTCATAACAATTGTGACATCTAAACAAATGAGGAAGAAATTTACAATACTGGGTAGTCATTGTAGTTGTAATATTAAGAATATCAATTTTTATATCCACCTTCTAATACCAAGTTGTTTTTTAAAAAAATTGACAAGTCAATTAAAATAAAAAGATTGTAAATACTAGATAAAAGATGATGAGATATTACGACTTATTACCATCTGAGTCGGTGTCAAAAGACAAATATATAGAAAGTTTGTTTTGCCGATAATTGAAATCAAACAAGATGGTATTAGATATTATTATTCTGTGATATTATGAAGTTAAAGCTTACATATCAAATGAGAGAGACTTTCTTCCGAAGACTGGACGTCGATCATTTTTATATCTTCCTCTCCCATTAGTTTTGAAGAAAGTTTGCGTTCTAAGTAAGCCGTCCATGTTGATAAAATTCTTGTCTGACATCTTTAAGAAAGCAACAACCTTCAAATTGAGAAGAGAATCTATTGAAAACAACACGAGCAAGTGTGGTTTTACCTATACCACCCATTCCTCAGATGCCTAATGCACGAACATCAGGCGAGCCAAAGCATAACAATGATTCCAATTTCTTAAGCTGTCTGTTTATTCCCACCAGACCCTAAAAGTCTGCGGTCGCCCGTGGTCTTACGGTACTCACAAGTACATATTCACCAATCTCCTCCACTAATTTTGACTCATACCTTAGCATATATAAAGATAAAACATATGTATTTATAAATTAAGGGATAAGATCTCGTAGAAATTAGTAAAAATATGAAACAGAACAAAGAACTATTTGTACAGACTAGTGAGGAAATGAAAACCAACTATATACACGACATACTGATATATCTACAAAAGATAGTGTAATAATAATATGTATATATTTCATGTTATTTGTTTTTCAAAAAATAGTATAGAATATAGTGTACATCCCCATCGAAGTAAAGGATTGACTTCGTCAGGGCGTTTGCCAAAATCTTTTTTAAGCAAGGTAATACATAATGGGTACCGGGGACTGCATTTGCTAGATGTTTCACTAATAAAAAAATGAACGTCTTCAGTATTTTGAATCTCCACAGGTGCCATTGGAATACCTGAATCAACTAAGAATCTCATGTCTAAATCATATTGCGATTCATCAACCATTAAACTATGCGCTAAGTCTTTCCACCAATTTATCGTAAGTAATGTCCTTTGAAACTACCATTCCTTTTGCCTTTTGACCATTAAAACTCCAACGACCTTGGGTTGTTCTCCATTGTCCTTCATACGAAATTAGTATTCTAACGGCAGTGCTTGATGTTGTATCCTGTAACAAAATTTAAGGGAAAAAAAATTAAATTCATACTTAGATAAAAACTAATTTAACTCACCAGTCAAGATTTTCCAAGTATAAACGATCTATCCCTAGTCATGTGTGCTTGTACCAGGGAAATAATATGGGTTAAGTTATTATGCCTAGTTTCAATATCAACAGAGTTGGTATGATTACAGACATATCTTATTAATAATTTCACATATAATTTTATCACAAAGTGTAGACTTTCACATATAATTACAATTTTTCCTTTAAAACAGAAAAAGAAAAGAAAAGAAAAAAAAAAAAAAGGACTTCTAAAGACAAATCACAGATATCTTTGGAGAGAGATCGGAATTGACACTTACTTTGTTAAATGATGACTTGAAATTCTTTTCAAGCTTGTTAGTGGAGTGATGGACAGTCTCCCAAGCCATTTCTTGTATGGAATCATGCATATAAATCTCCTCATCCTCTATACTAATTTTTATAAGAGACTTGTCGACAAGGGCTTCAATTCCTGCCCTTGCATCTGAGCCAAACTCTTCCAGTATTCTTTCGACGAAAACTTTGCCCTTTTCTTTAAGAAAACAAGCAATCTCGACGAAAATCGATTTCTCCATCTCGTCTAGATCATTGCAAGACATTCTCAACACGTGTTTAACATTGTTTGGAAAGGTGATTTTCAGTTTGTCCAACGCGCTTTCCCATTCTTCCGTGCTTAGGCCGCGAAGGAAGGAACCGAACACTATGAGAGCCAAAGGAATTCCACGCGTATGGTGAACCACTAAATGTGAAAACCGAGCGTAATCTGGAACGAAACGCCTCCTTCCGAAGGCATTCATAGCAAAGAGTTCGGTCGCTTCGTCAATCTCCAATCTATCGACCTCGTATATCCTGTCAACCCCACAAAATCGTAGCAAATGTCTGCTTCTTGTTGTTATAATAATCCTACTTCCAGATCCAAACCGAGAATGATGTCCGGCTAAACGCTCTATCTGTTCTAAATCATCGACATCGTCCAGGACAATGAGCACTTTTGTCCGGCGGATTCGATACTTAACGAATTGGTTGACAATATTTATTTCTTCCTCTTCCAGCAGATTTGAGTAAAGTTGGTATTCTAAGTAAGCAAGTCCATGTCGTTTTGATTCTTCCCTAACGTTTTTAAGGAAGCAACGACCTTGGAATTCAGAGTAGAATCTGTCGAAAACAATGCCGGCAAGTGTGGTCTTGCCAATACCACCCTTCCCACAAATGCCTAATATCCGAACATCCGGTGGGCCAACGTGAAACAATGACTCCAGTTTCTGAAGCTGTCTAGTTATTCCCACCAGGCCCTCAAAGCTTGCAGTAGGACGTGATGCGGTATAAGCGGTAGTACGCGATGAGGAAGAAGCAGTCGTACGTGATGAGGTAGAAGCTGTGGTATGTGATGAGGTATAAGCAGTAGTACGTGACGAGGTATAACGTAACGTACTCGCAGCATGTTCGACAATCTCCTCGATTAATTCTGACTCATACCTAGCATATATATAGAAAATGTTTAGTAGTTGGGGGATAAGATCTCATAGAAATGAGTAAGAGAAGATGAAATAAACGAAGAACTATTTGAGAAATACTTGAATGAGATTTTCACTTAGTAGTCAATACCAAAACTAACTTTATTTGTTTGAACTGCAGAGTCTACAGACAGAAAAATAAATAATTAAATCTGGCAAACTAAAAATTTGATGAATTTTCAAAGTTGAGTCTATACTGCTAGAGTTTTGTTTAATTATTTTTTAAAGCAGCATGGTGGTTGAGTTCTATCAGATTTCCAAGGATAAATCAAGGGTATGAAGTATCTTTTTAACAGAGTAATCGAGTTACAACCCTAAATAATAGCAACACAAAAACATCATCAAGTTAAAATAAAATAAAATAAGGCAACCAATTATGGATAGCTAGTGTAGTGTTGTTCTGATGGTATTGTCATGCAATGTCGTAATCGGATAACTCAAATTACCTGTTCTGTGCATCCCATCCAGAAATACCAGATGCCCTTTTCAACGCAGCTCTCCACTCGAGCAGTTTTTCCCTCCCGTCTTTGAAATGTGGTTGATGTGCAACAAAAGCACGAGCAAAACTTCCCTCTAGCTTCCGCACATGTGATGGATCTATACCATAAAAAATAGGCACAACAATCTGTCCACTCTCTTCCTTGCACTTAATTATGTGCACTAGTTCATCCAAACACCATGTGGAAGAAGCATAATTTTCCGAAAAGATGATTAGTGCAATCTTTGAACTTTGAATTGCTTGCAAGAGTGTAGATGAAATTTCCTCTCCTTTCCCAAGACTTCTCTCATCAATGTAGACTTTGATTTGCCTGTTGCATAATGCTTTGTAAAGATGGTCGGTAAAATTCTTACGAGTATCTTCACCTCTGAAATTGATAAAGACATCGTACTTAATAAAATTAGTGGAAGTGGACGACCCAATACACAGAGCCGAATTCATTGTACCTGTTGGGCCAATATTTGTAGAACCGACAAAATAAGGATGAATTGAACCTTGTCTTGATAGAGAATAGAGGGGGGAAAAGCCAATCATATAAGATCATCTCCAACGTAAATTACCAAATGACAATGCTATCATTGATGTGGCACAAAAAGCAAAAATGAAATAGTTAATATGTTATTTTATTTTGTGCTCCAGAGCAAAGTGATATTTTAAATGTTGCATAATTTTTTTTTTCAAACATTTTGAGTTTCAAAACTAACAAGAGAAATATTTTTATTTTGGAGTAAAATGAAAATGCTAATATTGTAGTTGATAAGTGAAAAGGTAACACATCAACAAAACAAATAAGTAAATAAGACCATCTCTAATCCTAATGCTATATTTGACACAAAAGTGTGAAAATAGAATATTCGATATCTTTTTTTTTTTCTTTGTATTGCTATTTCAAATGTATATTCATAAATTTTAAAGCTTAAAACTTATAAACGTAAGATCTTAAATTTTAGATAATTTTAAAATGCCAATGTCAAAACCAATAAATTAAAAGGTCAACATGCCAATCAAGAACAAAATGTCAAGATCTAACAAACGTTATACTTGATGTTAAATTTAGAACAAAGTATTGCAGATGCCAAATCCATCATAAATAAAAATAAAAATAAATAAATAAAAATAATAATAATAATACTATTATTATTATTATTATTATTATGTACTACATTAGAAAGTAAGGACTAACACATAAATCGACGCTGCATTATAAATGCTCAACAGAATCAAATGCCAAAATCTGAGATATGGTGCTAAATTTGGCACCAAATATGACGTATAAAATTGCATTGGAGAGCGATTTTCTTACCGAAATGTCAATCTTGAAGAGAAGCAACGACCTCCTTTGGAAAGCCCATGTCATGAGGTCCTTAGCGGAGAAGATGAAACGACTGAGAAGAAGCATATCCAAAGGCTCTTGTTCCAAAACATAGGATCTACCAAACAACATATTTCTGTTGGTGGGGGGTTTCTCATTTCTAATTCCAAAACCAAAATTCTGATCTTGAAATTGGAACCCAACCTCTCCTTTTGCCGGAGCACTTTTTCTCGTAGCCATTGAAAGAAGAAAAACAGAGCCAAGCTTGTGTGTGTGCGTGTTTCTGAGAAACAACATGAATTCTCCGAAACAAAAGGAGCAGAACCTTTTCATTTATTTATTATTTACAGGTCAAGTAGTATCAAGTAATTACAGTAAACAAATAATTAAAAAAAAAAAAAAAGTAGTAGGACCAAGGACTACGCGACATTTGATTGATTGTGTGGTGAAGTAGTTCTTTGTATTTAGAGGAAATTTCCAAATGGAAAAAATAACTGTATCTGAGGGGACCGTCGTTTGACCCACCAAGTCAACGAAACGCGTGAAGCGTGTAATCTCTGATTCTATATGTTTGAAACCGATGAAAAGTTGAAGGAAGCAAAAGACGATAGATTTTGAGAAATAAAATAGAAAACGCAGGTCGTTTGATAAGATAGAAAACAAAAAGAAAGTGAAATGACAAAAGAAAATTGTACAAGTGAATTGCAATATGCCAATCTCATTTATTTTAGGATTGAAAAGTTATTGCACTAGAGTGTGTTTGGTATGAGAGAAAATTGAACAGAAAAAGATGATAAAGGGTTAGAGAAAAGATTTTGATCATGATTAGTTGAAAAAATGGATTAAAGGGAGGGATTCCAAATTTTTCAACAACATTCAATTTTGGTCTTTTCTAAATTAAGGAGATTATCGGAGAGATACCAAATATCATTAGAACAAATAAAATAAAATAAAATAAAACCTCTTACGCCTTCCTTAATTCCCTCACCTAATCTACCATTCTCTCCTTATTTTCTCTCATTCCTATCAAACCAACCCTTAAACAATATAAAATTATTATTTTTATATAAAGTTAGAGTATGATAAATAAATAAATAGAATAATAATAATACACGAACTCAATTTTTTTCTTCTTTTTTACAAAATAATAAAAGAAAAATTTTTTTTTATTTTTCTTCCATTATTTTTATTTTCTATCATCTCTCTCTCTCTCTCTCTCTATCCTATTTTGACTCCCTCCTAACAAATATATTTGAAGAGTAATTCTATAGGTCCGAATGAGGTATAAACCCCATCCTATGTGGCAATGGCGCCATAGCACGGATAATATCCTTAAATTTTAGTGTCGTTTCACTTTATCTTCTAAATTTTAAAAACTCTCACTTTGTCACGTAAACTTTTAATTTGTCATACTAAATCCATTTCGTTAGAATTTTAGCTAAGCACAAACAAAAAAAGAGTGAGTTAAGTGTAGTCATATAATCTTTTTCGTTTGTTTTTAATAAAAATCCTAACATAGTGGATTTAGTAAAACTAATTTCCTAATTTTTTTTTTTTTTTTCAACTAAAATTCTGGTAAAAGAGGTTAAATGAGACAAATTCAAAATTCAAAAGGTAAAATGAAAGTTTTTGAAACTCAAGTGACAAAATGAAGATGATCCCTAAATTCAAGCAGTACATATGCGAATAATCCAATTTAAAACAAAAAAAAAAACTAAAAATAAAATAAAATAAAAAGAGGAGGAAAAAGGTAAAAGCGCGTTGAAGAAGCCAAATGCCTCCTTGCTCTTTTTCTACTCTCGTTTCCTTTCATGTTTAACCTCTGTTTTTCTTGAGAAAAAACGGACGAGGAGAAGCTCACGGACAGAATCATCAATTTTGAGATTTCAAAGAAAAAAGAAATTTATATGAACGAAAATTAATTAGTCATGTATTTGTACATACTCTAATTTTATTTTTTTAATAGGGTTAATGTCAGTTATTAGTTTCTTCTATGTAATCTTTAGAAAGCGTTAAAATTTTTTTTTCTTTTTGTACTTTCCTTTTTTCTCTTGTTTTGTTGTTTTTGTCGCTTGTCATTTGTTATAATTAAATCTTTGTCGAGTGTTTTATCGTGGATGTTGTGAAACATTTTTCCTTTGTTTTGTTGTTTGTGGGTTTACGATTCTTTTTAAGAGGGCAATATTTTGATGAAGAAATTAGATAAATTTCAGAAAATTTTAAAGAAGAAATTTTACATGCAATTATCTCCTTGTAGAACAATGATTTAGTAGGACACATGTTGAATGAGGTTAATTGCATAGATCATGAATAAAAAATTTATCATTAAATGTTGAATGATGAAAATTGTTTCGACATAGAAGTGTGTATTTTTGCTTATTAGGAGAATGAAATTTTTATCTTTATCTAACCTCTACTTGATAAACTATTTTAAACTCAAATTTTTCATATCAATTTTAATTTTTTTCTGAAAAATCAACAAAAATTATAACTAGTTTTTAAAAATTCAACCAACTCAAACTTAAAAATTTCACCTCAAACTGTTTCACTAAACGGATCCTAATCCAATCTAGCATATATAAAAAGATAAAGTTCACTTCACCGCTTGATAGCCGCCCTGCATCGTCCCACCATTTCTTCCGTTTTTTTTTTTTTTTTTTGGTACTTTACTTTCCTTGCTTTTTCGTTCCACCGTTTCTTTCCTCTCTTTTTCTTTTATCTTATTCTTTCTTTCCTCGCTTTTTGTCGTTTGCGATTTTTTTCTTCTTTTCTTTTCATTTTGATTAGATTTGTTTTTACACTGTCTGAACGTTTACTTTGAAATCTTTTATACCTTTAATTTTATAAGTGCGTGTCACCAAATACTTTTTCTTTTGTTTCCTCCGTATTGGGTGACAATTTTTTCAAAGAAAAATTTTCCTTCATCTCTTAATGTATTATTTATTTGAATCTGACTTTTATAACTATATATTTTTTATTATCCTATTTTTTTTTTTTTCATTTGCTTTTTTACATTTATTTCCCTGTTTTTTTTTTTTTTATTTTCAGTTTGATTACTATTTCAAATTTTGTTAATTTATTTTGATCATTTTGCAGGTTTTTTTTTTTTTTTTGTTCATTTTCCTAAACTCTTAGCATTCTTCAATTGTCCCTATTAAAATAAAAAAAAATTTTAATTATAACCTCACTTTTTTCCTTCAATTTTTTTCCTTATTGTTTTTCTTATTTGCTTTAAATCTTATATTTTTAATTATTCCTCATGAAAATACTTTTTCTTTATGATTTATATATATTAAAATATGATTTTTTTTTCCCTCTCAAATACATTCTTAGTTAATTTTTTTTTTTTACTATATCTAAAAATTTAACAAATTTAACCTGCACGTTTATGGCACGGGCTCAGAATACTAGTCTTACATAAAAAGGAGATAAGGAAGTTATGATGCATTGTCAGTGGTAGAGCTGGAAAATTTTTTCGGGAGAGGGATGTGAATTGATTAAAAAATTTGAACCAAAACTACGATGGTAAAATATTTTATCATCATTTATCAATTTGTACCTCTGGGGGGTTTTTTTTTTTTTAATAATTGAACTAAGTTTATAATATAATTTAATCTAATTTTGAAGTTTAGGACTCGAAAAATTGTGAATTTATGTAGTAGTATAATTGATTTGATTCATTTAATGCACTAACTTTTAAATGTAAGTATTTAAAATAAAAATTTGGGTGAACTTTTAGGTGTTCTTAACAAATTATACAATTGTAGAAATTATACAATTTCAGGGTGACAAATGAGGCATAAAATAATAAAATATTTTATGATAGGGAAAAGTTGTAAAAAAAAAAATCCTTAATTTTAGGGTTAAAATCAAATTTCTAAAAATACGGGGGGACATGCCCCCGTCCCTGCGCATAATCATCGAAATTATATATTAGTTGTAATTTCAATACACCAATATATAGTCCTTATAAAGTACAATAATATAAGTAAAAAAAAAAAATTAAATGCCAAACATTTTTGTAAACCTCAAGTGTTAAAAAAAATTAGGTAGATTATAATTTAAATCTAAACAGTATATTTATGAAGATATCATCCTTGTAGAATTCTATAGGTAATTAATAATTTGTCACATATATGTTTCTAAATTAAAAGAAAGCCTGATAATAGTTTTAAAAAGGCATATCTACCCTCATAGATGGCCACATGTGAGTGCGCGTGCAGTTTTTCCAACTCCTTTTGACAGGGAAATGAAACGGAGTAGATTAAATGGGAGAAATTCGAAATTATTATTGACATTTTTTTAAAACAAAAATTTACTATTATTAAGAAATAAAAAGTTCCGAATTCAAATATTGAATCATGCACTCATACACTCACATATTTAATCGTTTGAACTAGCCCCATGCAGCTAGTAAAAAGACCATAACCCATGCTTTCTTTCTTTTCTTTTTTTTTTTTTTTTTTTTTTTGATGGGGATCAACTTAGGTAAAATACCCATCTAATTGGATAATGTTCAAATTGTAACACTAAAACTGTACTTTTTTGTCTCATTATTCATTCAACTCAAACTGTACTTTTTTTTGTCTTTTTCCAAAAATTTTTTTTTTTCTCAAAATTTTTGTCTTTTCTGAAAATTCAAAAAAAATTTACTATTACAACTAAAATATTTCAACTCAAACTATCCAACCAAACACCCTCATAACAAAACTGTTAATAGCGGATGGTAGGCGCTTATTTTTAACATTGGTCATTTGAAAAACCATTGTTAAATATGTTAAAAAAACACGACATCAAATGCAGAAGGACGGAGTCATCGTATTTCATCCCTTTCATCATTGGTTACTGAAGAACGTTGTTAAATATGAATTTATTACATCGACTTTCAATTAACCGATGTTAATTTTAATCGTTTAAAAACGCTTTTTATGTGCGACTTTATAAATGAAAAAAAGTAGTCAGCTCTTCAACAACCTGTCTTTAAAAATCATTGAAAAGGTTCAGGGGAAAAAAAAAAAAAAAGGCGGGTTAATGAAAGACTCACAATCGAAAATTCACTTAAAATTTGCTCGCTCCCTTTGGCACAAAAATTCTACACTCTTTCCCAAACTTTCAGAGATTTATTTTCGTTTCTCTGTCTTCCCTCCTTCACTTGGCTTTGGTTTTTTGTTGTTGGGGAAAACTTTAATAGGTAAGAACTATTACTAAATCCAAGATCTCATATTAAATCATTAAGAAAAATTAATTGGAAGCGTACATGAATCCATGAAGATAAATTAGAGAAAAATGGAGTATTCTACAATCAAATTTCTTTAGTTTCCTAAAATGCTCTATGGATTCTATCTCTTAATGGTGAAAGAGGATGAAAGCAAATATTATATTATGATTTAACTTAAGACCACAACCCTTATAATGACTCTTATATAGTAATTTAATAGACTCTCATCAATAATAATTTAATAAGTATTGGGTTCTTACACATTAAAACCCATACCCCATAAATATCTCTAGAGTCCAATTAATAGATCACTGATTTGGCCCTATTAAATTAGATAGTAATCTTTATAAAATAGAATCTTAAGATTATCATGTTTTTATGATTATTTATTTTAATATTGGAATCTGAACCATGGTTTCAGATACCTTATAAAGGTAATTGAACCACTCCCTGGATTTCAGATTACCTTATTAAATATCATGTAATCTTAAATTAAATAATTAGACAACTATCATTTAACTTTAAAATGTCTACATACAAATCAAACACTATAATTAATATTCTAGAATTTGATTATTTAAAAGATTGTCAAGTATTGATTACATTTGATTACCTTCAACCAAACAAATATAATAGTCATTTAATATGTAAGCCCATAGGAAATTAATAAAACTCCCAACATTTGTTTGTCCCAAAAGTTAGGGTTTTCAAATTGGTCCTTTTTCATTTCAACATTGTAGTTTGTCGCTGTAGCTGCCGCCGCCGCTGCCGCCGCCCGCACTCCAATCCATCATCGTTGCTCACCGCCGCTTCCCTTACAGTCCGCCGCCCTACTTCGTGGTGGTCCCTTGCTCGACTTTTGGTTTTGATTTTCATTAATTTCTTGAGATACCCAGTGGAGAAAATGCGCTAGACAACCTCTTTCCCTCTTTGTGAACAGGTCTTTGGGTTTCTCTCTATGAGCTTCACCCTTCAAAGAGATCGTGCTGGTAATGTCTTTTCATCGTGCTGGGTTTCCCTTGATTTCGGTAAATTAATATCAATCAATTTGATTTGATCTTGTTTGGTCGATTTTCGTAATTTATCGTTTTCCTAATAACACCCTTATATATAATAGATACAAAGAAAAGAGATTATAATTTCTTATTTATTTATGGATTAGAAGAAAATTTGCAAGACAAATAAAAGAGAACATTAATGTAGTACTAGAAGTGTTTTGTCTAACTACAAAATGTCATGCAACACTTCGTGGAGCTCACACTATTTCCTAACGAGAAAATTTGGTTGTAAGTCATAATTTATATATATATATATATATATATATATATACTTTATATATATCATGATTTATCTGTCATTTTAGATTTCTGTAATATCAACGTTCATTTATGTGAAATAAATCTTAAATTTCAAAATTTGTTCGATAGACTAGGTCTTTTAATAGTACTCCTGAAAATTTATTTTCTACAAAATAATGTGTACATGCACTAGTGCCAATAGTTGAGTAGCTTGATTCATACTTATAATAGTTGGTTGGAAACAAATTATTAAAATTCAGTTTTCATCACAACTCTTCTAGGATGTCCTGAACTATTAAATTGACGACATTTTAGCCCCCCCCCCCCCCCCCCTTTTTTCCTTTTTTTGAGCTTAAATGACCGTGAATTCTTGAAAATATTGCAAAAGGTCTGAATTATGTAACATACGTAAAATTTCTCATGGTTTTCCATAAGATTTTTGGAGACTCATTTGAGGTAGCTGGATGAAGGGAGGGTCCCTAGCATCTTCCCCTTGTGTTCCACTGTTTTTCGAAGTCTATGATTCTGTCTCTTGTTGGGATTGCGCGTTTGATGTCGGAAGAGCATTTGAGATTGGTTTTGTGGTGTTTCGGATTGGGAATTTGGGAATTTTCCGGCTCAAATATTAGGCCGTTTTCATTCCCCGCTACTGCCACACTCGCAGCTTTTCCTCTCAAGGGACTGGGTAACAAATTTTTGAAAACGCTATAATCAATTTTATAAAAGAAGCCTTTTGTTCTTGTATTAAAGTAAAAAAGAATACAGAAAGAATAAGTGATCCCCATTTTGATATATTCCTTTGCCATTTTATCAAATGCCCTTATATGTACTATTTCCTCTCCAATCCGGATATTCAATATTTTCAGTACTAAATCTTATAACTTTATGATATTAATTGAACTTTAAAAATAATAGCAATGAATAGACTCAGTAGACAAGAATCGCGGCACCAAACAATGGAGAGGGAATTTAATGAGAGAGACTTCAAATATTACCAATGTTAAGTTCCATTACTAATAAAATCCGCCATACATATGAGTTTCGTAACATAAGACTCGCCTTTCGTTAATAAGTGATGTTTAACATTAACATTATCTTTTACTATGGTGTGGATTAACTCAGATAGGATCTTATAGGTCAAATAATCTTGAATGTCATTGAGACTAAGAGCAATAATAATAATAACAACGACGAAGACAATAATACTATAGTAGTATAGAGTGATGACGTGGATCACATAATTATAATGACTATGGCATACGTCCAATTCCAAAGACAAAGCAATAATATAAACAAGAGTTAAGAGAACTAGAATTCATCCCATTCATAATTTAGGATTAATGTACTTTTTTTTAAAAGATTTTCAGTCTTTCAATAATAAAAAAAACGATCATAATTGTCAGTTTTTTTTTTCCTGCCATTAATTGTGAAAAAAAAAAAATAATGTTAAAAAAAATGGAGAGATCGTTTTAAAGTCTCATTCAATGGGGGGCAAACCAAAGCTAGCATGTAGATCCTAAAAATGGAGATATAGTTTTTTTCAAAAAATAGAAACTTTTTTTATAATTGGTATGAAGTATTCTAATTCTACGCAAAAGCTAATGATGTATTCCTATGATTTCTTTCCTATGTCACATGATTTACATAGCCAGATCACCCCCTTTGGGCCCCTAGGACAAGAATCTAATTGGATACTTCCTAAGTTTGGTTTTTTTCTCTCTCTTTTTTTTTTTTTTTTTTTTTTTTTTTGCCCTTTATTCCTTTACATTTGCTTTGCTTTCAGGCTTTTGACAGTGGACCACCTTAGGCCATGATTGGCTTGAAACAGGTACGGGTGTCAATTATTATTGGAAAAGAAGTTCCAAACAGACTTCTTTTGAATTTAATATCAGACCTAACTTTTCACGAGATTGCTCCAACAATAATATTCGTTGCTTTTCCATATCTTTTCACAAGAAAGGTGGGGAAAAAAGAGTATTTTTTTTTTATCTTAGTAGTCAGATAAAAAGAAAACAGTAATACCACAGGTCTAACATTAACTAGCATTCAAATAGTTGACGATCTAACTAATTTATTCATGACAAACTAGATGGTGCAATTATTAAAGGGGTGGGTCAAATAATGATAAGTTTCTTTTAGCAAAAAAATATATAATAATAATAATAATGATAAGGTTAACTATGGGTGATGATCACATGGTGAAAGGAGGATCTATTTGCAAGCTTCAATACTCTTATCAAGTCAAGAGTTTGAATCATGTATCACAAATCTGTCAGGTTTTTCAAATAGTAGGCGGACAATCCCTTCCGAAAGCATATATTTGAAGAAATTGGGTTCAATGCGTCATGAAAAATTACTTTTCCGAGCGCTAACTTTAGAAATTTTTGTGTGAACATAAAACCCTCAAATTTAATTGGGGAGAAAGTAGGTTTGAGACCACCCAACCTCATGTTCCATTATAGTCCATCCCTAACTTTCTAAATCGAAAGAACCCTAATAAGAATTAATAATAATTATCATAATTTTTAATCGACCTAATAATTAAAATAAATACCAATCAAATTGATTTGATTTTTGTTTGGTTGGTTTCCATAATTTATCGTCTTATTAACCACAACCTTATGTATCATAGATACAAAGAAATGAGAAAATAGTTTTCTTATATGAATATGAATAAGAAGCAGATTTGTAAGGCAAATAAAAGAGAACATCAACGTAGTACTAGAAGTACTGTTTTGTCCAACTACAAAATGTCATGCAACAGTATTTCATAGGTCTCACATTATTCTTGAACGAGAAAATCATGCGATATGTCACAATTGTAATATGTATTCATATTTAGATATGTCATGGTTTATTCGTAGTTCAAATTTATGTAACGTTAATGTTCGTTTATGTGAAATAAATCTTAAATTTCAAAATCCGTTCGAGAAAGAGAGAGAGAGAGACGACGTCTTTATGGTGCTTCTTAAAATTTGTCTTCTATAAATAATGTGAAAACATACATTGGTGCCAAGTTGAATGCTTGACTCACATTCGTAATGGTTGTTCGAAAACAAGTGAAAATTCGGTTTTCGTCATAACTCTTATAGGATGTCCTTTAGGAAACTGCCACATTGCCATGGCTGCAGAGGAGATATGACTGGATAGAAAAATGTTGGCCGAAAATCCAGTGATTTTCACTAACATTCTTCCCCTCAAAGCCATTTATTCCCATGTTGGGCCACAAGTTGAAATCTTATCCCTTCCATCACAAAACAACAGAGTTTGAATTTATTACACCAACAACTGTGACTTCATAACTTGTCTGTATGTGAAAGCGTTGCTCAAAAACCCCAAGAGCAATTTCATTATCATTATTTATTGGGACTATTGGAAATTGGAAATTACATTATTTGTTTTCATAAATAACCCAAAAAAAAAAAAAAAAAAAACATAATCTACTTTGGCTTAGTCACAGCTAAGCTTACTTATAGCCTAGCCTATTTATGCAATGCTGGGGTACCGGCACGTCTAACACTATACACTAATAGAAAGTGATCCCATCACGTTGTGAGACTCATTTTTTATTAATAATTGTAATATTAAACGCCCATTGTATCTATCCCCAAGCATTTCTTCTGTGCAGACTGACTAACCTCTTTCCATGCCCACATTCCTAGTAAATTGCTCAATTATTATACATCAAACTGTAGCACTTTTACCTTTTTAAAAATTGAGCAATTTTTTTGTGCAAGTGATTTTTTTTTTTTTTGGGTTAGAATTTCCCACCTTGTTTGGCAATAACTTTCTTGGGTGGAATCTTGGCCTGCAGCACTTTCCTGCTGGTCATGATCCGGAGACTTTGCCTCAAATATCAACTCTCTGTCTTTGTTGCGCAATTCTTGTTCCATAGAAGCCAAACTTGACTTCAACTCTTTTATGGTCTCTTCTTTTACTTGTACCTCTCTTTTTAGCTCCTCTGCCATGTCTTCCTCCTCTACTCTCCAATAAAGGCCACCTTCTACAAAAAAAAAAAAAAAACAAAAAAACAAAAAAAAAAGGTGTGGCAAGTCAGTGTTACTTGCACATGAATATAAACATTTGGAGGGAAAAAAAAATTTTGTTTAGAGAAGAACGATACCTATTATAGAGCTCTGTTTTTAACGGTTGAATTTAGTCAAATTATGTCAGTAATGATTAGGATTATTTAATCTTCAGAAACATGCATTATCGATAGATTATAAGAAGCTGAAAATTTTATTATTTTCTCCTTAATTTTGGGGTCATTGTAAAGGTGGATTTGGACCCAATTTGTGATAATGCAACCAAGTGTAACAAATTTTTGTGAGATTAAAAGGGTCATTTTAATTAACCAAGAATCTTTTAGCTAGAATAAGGCTCAAAGCTCTTGAAAGGCGTCATGTGTAACTTGAAATGCTTAGGGCTCCATGTGATGGCAATTATTATGCACTAAAATTAAATACAGATAAAAAAACAGTAAAGTTGGCAGGAATAACACTATTTATAAGCACATGTATGTCTAATTAAAAAGCTTTTAAACCTTAATATGCAGATTAGATCTGGTCAAGTACACATAAGAATTATCAAGGCCGTATTTTGAATGGATTTTTCTTCATGTTCCAACTTGTATTAAATGGTCCTGAATTGTGTTAGCCATGGAATATTGTACTTGGTATCATTTTTTTTTTTTTCTATAAAGGAAGTACATAAGGAATAAATACTTGGGATGGAGAAGTGAAGTGATGAAAACCACCATTATTAAACTCAAGTGGGTTTCTCAAAGGTTTTAAAAAAAAAAAAAGAAAAAGAAAAAGAAAAAAAGAAAAAAAAGAAAGAAAAAACCTCAAGTGGGTTAAAATGAAAAACAAAATGCAAGCATATAGAGGGACTAGAACTACCAATTTTGCTGCCGCTTTTCCATGTATACGACATGTAATACAACAAGCTCAAGTTCGTTTTCAGCCGGAAAAAAAAAAACAGAGAGAGAGAGAGAGAGGAGTCAAGTTCATAACCAAATATTTACCAAGAAAAGAATAATCCAAGAAAACTTTTAATCTATGAAGATTCCATACTTTTAGCACTAATTTTCCAACATTTGCCAGCAAAGAACCGAAAACAAAAAACAAAAAAAGAAAAGAAAAGCAGGCATTGAAAACTTCTCTATGGACAAAAAAGAAGAACTTTCCTCTTTCCACCCCACTATCAATTTTATTTATTTATTTATTTATTTATTTATCTTCTTTGTTGCCACAACTTTGGCTCCTAATCATATGTAGACAAAATTATGCAAGTCCAGTCATACAAAATGAGAAGAAAGAAATATAGAAATTAAACTTCACAATTAGGACTAACTTTTGTGTCTGTAATCATATTTTAAATGTGTTTTATGTTTTTAGAGAGAGAGAGAGAGAGAGAGAGAGAGATTACCATGAGTCCTTTGAATGAGATCATCAAGCTCCATCTTGATAGCAAGGTAAAGTTGTTTCCACTTCTCAACAGTCTCATCTCTCCTTGCTCTCTCCTCCCTCATTTGATCCACCAAAAAGTAATTAGCACCCAAAAATGCCAACTCTTTCCCAACATTAATATTAACATTCTATTATGATTATTATTATTATTATTATTATTATTATTAACTCTCCCCTCCTTCTCTCCCACACCTCCCACCCCTCAATTTCCCTAATCCTCTCATCCTTCTCCTCCACCATTGCCTTCAACATCTTCAACTCCTCCTTCAACTTCTTCCTCTCTTGCTTCCACTCTGCCTTCTTGAATGCAAATGCCATCATTTCCCTCTCATATGTCGTTGTTGTTGTTGTTGAAGTAGTTGTTACAACACTCCCACTGTTCTTCTTCTCTGATTTTACCCTCTCATACATTGGCTTGTCATGGGAAATATTCACTTCATCTTGGATAAACCTTATCTTCTCCTTCAACCCCTTCACATTTTTCTCACACAAACGACGCCCCCTCCTATGCTTGCTTGAACTCCCACCCATTTCCAAGGAAAATAATCAAAACCCAAAAAAAAAAAAAAAAAAAAAAAAAAAAAAAAAAAATTTTCAATGGCTTTTGCTCTCTCTCTCTCTCTCTCCTTCTCTTGGTATGAGTGAGTGACATAAATTCTATGAAGAGGCTCCTTCCCTCCTCCTCCTCCTTTAATGAGAGGAGCCTACTTTGGGGGCTTTTTGTCTATTTTTATAAGTTATAATTGTTATGGGCCTAACTAAGTTGAATTATTAATGCTAGTGTCAATGAGGCTCGTGAACGCCTGTCTCTTTGGATGGTGATTTTTTTTTTTGCATTAACGGATTTGACACACACATGGCCATTATTGTAAGTATAAAAAGGAACAAAAGCTTGGTCACATGCGCAAGTAAAATATTTTGGTTAGGATTTTTTTTTAATGTGGTCTTAATTTAAAAAAAAAAAAAAAAAACCCTTGTTTATTGAACACTGTTTTTAACAGTAATATCTTTATCAGATTCTATCAGTTTTATATGCCCCAACAAATTCTTATTCTAAAGAATTTTATAATAGAATATGAAAAAATACCTTATCGATGACATTTAATTTTTTATAATAAGATTATAGTACTAAGAGTAATAATATGATAGTGCGACCAAAGTTTTTTTTGGTGAATGACAATTGACACTACTATGATTGATTTTTTTTTTTTTTTTTTTGGGAAAAAAAGGAGAAATCACATCTCAATAATTAGGCAAATAAGCCAGCTTCGAATGGGGTCTACACTTATTTCTTCAAATGACATTGTTGACACGAGAACAAGGGCCTTTTGTCCTAGAATATAGAGAGCATCCAATTCCTCTCATAGTTTCAAACTTCGGATGGGACTTTCACTATGCATACATCCATATATTCCTCAATTTCATCATTTGCCTTCTCAAGTCCCACCCCCATTGTAATTCTATTGCTTCCAAATCAGACAAG
Organism: Ficus microcarpa; assembly: GCA_025413485.1. NCBI lineage: Eukaryota > Viridiplantae > Streptophyta > Magnoliopsida > Rosales > Moraceae > Ficus > Ficus microcarpa. Next base: position 15,338,586 of record CM046382.1, on the reverse strand, counting down.
TTTTTATTTCGCTTCCTTCCTTCACCATTTCTTCCAGTCCTCCGTCACTGACATTACTTTCTTTGCTGGTTTCTTCTTTACCTAGTTTTTATTACCACACCCCGCGTACCGGGGGAAAAAAAAAAAGAAAAAGTAAAGAAATATGTAAAGCGGTTATGCCTCCGTTTGGTGTTATGGTTGGAGTTGAAATTTTTAAATTGAAGTTGATTGACTTTTTAAAGACTAATTATAATTTTTGTTAATTTTTTAGAAAAAGATAAAATTGAGATGAAAAATTTAAGTTTGAGTTAGTTTACTAAACGTAGCCTACGTAAAATAAACAAAAACAAAAACAAATTTTTATCGTATTATCATTTGAGTTGCATTAAGAAACATGCTAATCTGATAAAATATCATATCAATAAAAAAAAAAAAACCTACGAAAAATTACTTTGATTTTTTTTCTTTTCATGGAAAGGATTTTATAAAAAAAATTCTTGTAGAATCAAGAAGTTTTTTCAAAAGAAAGAGATAAATGACAACAAGGGCGTCAAAGATGATGGTAATTCTAGACTGCTAGCAGTTAAACAACATATTTAAAATGTGGCATTCCTGTTACAATTCTTGGGGAAAAAACTATATTTACCGCGTTACCAACTAAAGATAGTAAAAAAAAAATTAAAAAAAAATTTTTTTTTTGCCTTCCAACTATGGCATTCTATTCTCTTTCTAATTAGCAGATGATAATAAGCCATGATCACCGAGTTAATTAAGAAACAAAATGCTAGGAAGAAATTAAAAAAATAATTAACTAATTAAGTAAGCATATTAACCGCAAACTCATTAGTCTCAAAGTTATCGAATACACTAATCATGAGTATTATATGATCAGTTGATCACATGCTTAGCCTAGTCTATTTTGTTAGACCGAACAGATTGCTAGGCGTCACTGTTGCGAAATAAAAATACATTTCACAAAAATTCCATAAATTGAGAAAGTTTATATTCTTTTTACTTTTATAATAAGGTACTAGTAAAATAAGATAACAAAATTCTCAACAGATTTAAAAAAAAAATCAATTATTGAATTCTAAAAAAAAAAAAAAAAACTGTAGTTGTCTTTTCTGATAGCCACAGATACTGCTTGTTGCTGTTCCACAACAGTAAATAGATTGTTGAAAAGTTAAATGATAGACAAATAAAAACACCAAAACCCAGTTCCATGATTAGGATATCCCAATTAAAAGCATATTAACTTTGACGGTGTCATATGACAAAAACAAACCTTTCATGCATCAAAGAATGCCTATTTGCTCGCCCATAAGACACCCATGAGTATATATCTATATAGAGAGAGAGAGGGGGTTGGTCTTTATCTGGCATCGGATGATATCCGGTAAATGTGAACTTCAATTACCGGGAATGGAAATGTGAATTTTAATTACTAACAATGTGAATTTACATATAGGAAAATATAAAATGAGGGAAATTCATATTCATTTTAGCTATATTTTCTTCTGCATGAATTCACATTATCAGTAACTGAAGTTCACATTTACAACAACTGAAATTCATATGTCAGATACCATGTAAGATACGAGACCTTGTGTGTGTATATAAGATATGTTCAAACTGTATTTACGGCTCTGGAAATCTTTGGATTCCCTGGCTGAAAATGACCTGCACAGTAATGACTGGTAGGAATAAGAATGGAACAAGAGGGCATGAAGAAATGGCTCTAAGACAAACTAAGACCAGTACCACTAGTAGGCCCAATCTCATTAATTTAGTTACTCCAGTGACATGCACTACCTTGCAACCAGTACCATGTGTTTCAGTGTGGCTATGAGTATGAAAACCCATTTGAGGCAAGCAAGAATATATACATACACACCCAAACATGTGTGGCATTTTCTTTTGGTTGTGTGGTCATCTTTTGTCCATACTAGTCCTTTTGCTGTCGAAGAATCTTGCGGTAGGGTAAGAAAAACCACAATACTAACAAGACATTATTTTTACTGTTTGACCATATCAGAATCATATCAATAATATAAAGTATAATTTAACAATAGCTAATGAAAATCTAGCTTCCATATCCCAACAAAGAGTAATGCTAGCTAGAGATGGATTTAACTTGTATGTTCCTTTATTTGTATCGTATTTCCTGTCTCTCTAATAATATTTTGACACTTATTTAAGTTCATGATTTTTTTTAATTGATATGATATAATGTTGTAATTAAAAAAATTTATTTGACGTGTCATAATATTGTTAGAGGAACATGATAATGCATGAATAAGGGGGCACATGAATGGTATCCGCTAAAGACATCATTAATAATTTTTGAGTACCAACTTATACGACAGTGAATTGTTAATTTTTCATGAATAAACACAATTAATTAATACAACAATTTTTTAAACACGTATAAGTAAGAAAATGACAACTTATATATCACGTTTGTACTCGAAAGTTAAGACCTTTTGCGTACAATTTTTTTCAACAAATAATTATTCTCTTTTTATCTCTTTTATCTCTTTGGAGTTTGGACCTTTCCTCCAATTTTTTGGACAATGTCGCTTTTAATAATGTAAATGGCCTTTTCCTTTGTTTGGTTTGCACCCTTTAATTGTATCTCTCAGATCTCTAGGTCTTTTTATCTAATTTTGCTCACCCTGTCCTGTTTCTTTTTTTTTTTTTTTTGGTTAAACAATTGAGATTTTTTTTTTTGGATGAAAAATAATTTACATTATTGCTGATTCATACATTGAGAGAAATGCACAAGGGTGGGCTTAAATTTTCTATGGTGAGTCCATGCTATAAGATAGGGCCATAATTACATTACTAGATGTGGACATCTCACTAACTAATGTAGTAGTAGAGCATCTTTTGTGATCCCCCACATAAATTTTAGGATTCCATTATTTCTTTTTAGGTTCATCTCTTTTTCAAGAAAGAGATTGCTTGTGAAGTTATATAAGTTTTTTTTTTTTTTTTTCCAATCTTTCTTTTTATTTTTTTTGTTATAGTGTGATCATAATTCTATCAGAAATTCAAAACTAAGCATTAGAAGAGAGATCTCATGGCCCTCTTTACTTTAGACAACGCATACGACACTCTCCATTGTTGGGATCTAGCTAGCTCTAGTTTTGTTTTATTGGAATTTTGTGGAATACCTACATGTGTCCTTTTAATATTTCTTTCTTCTTCTTTTTTTTTTTTTGTTCTTTTGTTTTTTGTTTTTTGTTTTTGGCTAAAGGATCATTTTTTCTTTTCCTTGACTTGTAGTAGGGTATAGAATGAAATTTTTTTTTCACTAGAAAAATGGGAGCTACTGAGTTGTGTAGGTATGAGAAATTTAGATATGTTAGCAATTAAAGGGAAATGAGGCAGAAAACATAGGCCAAAAGTTAAATAAAATAAAAGAAAAAACATACTTAATTAGTCCCAATTAGGGCAATGCTAAATTTTGACACTGGGTAAGAAAATCACTCTCCAATGTAATGGCTTTTTTTTTTTTTTTTTTTGGGAACTTGGGACACCAGCATTACTATATAATCCTTATCCATTGATAATGGTTTTTTTTTTTTTTTTTTTTGTTGACTTTTCAGAAAGACAAAATTAGAAAAGAAAAAAACCAGAAAAGATTAAAACTGAGATAAAAATGGTTAACTAATAAAATCTTAATATTTGATTGCTTTTGATTGATGTGTTATAGCTTCTTCATTAATCATTAATACAAGATTGTCATTTTTAAATTATCTCAAGCTTAAAGTTTACTTTTTACAAATTCCAAAGCTTAAAATTTACGACAAAATAGATCAAATGATACTTGAAAGAGTGTTATGTATAGGTACACAAAATTAAATACGAACTCAAAATTTTTTTTTTAATATTTCTTTTTATCAAATATGACTGATATTGGCATGAAAATTTGAATTAAAATAGTCTTACTCAACATTTCTCTAACTTAGTTAGATTTTTATCGTGTGTGTGCATTTTTTTTTTTAATTTGCACTTATTACACTTTAATGTAATGTTGAAAATTACACGTATCCATGGATGCTCCTTGGTTGAGAAGCTCCCATAAAAACGAAATTTACCAGGCAAGTTACCCAAAAAGGAACCGAGCCATTGTTATGGGAATAATTTGGAAGAAAGAGATATATAGTATTATTCTAAAGATATTTGATATAAATTATATACTTATAAAATGTTTGAGATAAATAATATACTTATAAAATGTTTGAGATATTTGGGGAGGATTGCTCCAGCTTTTTCCGAGTAGACTGATTACTTGCGTGCTATCCCGTTGGTTTGTGAACTTAAGTCTAGTTGGTAGTTCCTTAGTCATTCAGTAGCTTACAGGTTAACTTATTCTAAATTCTGTTCTGTGAGCTTGTCCCTCTGTTAGTGTATGTCTCTTGTTTTTTGGTGACTTGTTGATAAAACTTCTTTTCCACTAAAATATTTGAGATAAATAAGATATTATGGTAAAAATTTTATTTATAAAGCATATTTATGATAAATGTACCTTATAAATATTTTCCTAAAAAAAAGCTTTGTCATAAATATATTACTTGTCTAGGATACTTCAAAATGTGTCATTTATCGTGCATTAAAAATAGTTTATTTATTAGAATTTTTGGATGAATATTTATGGAATTTATTGCAATACGTACTTTGCATGTCAGTTGATGTTTTATGAAGTGATAAATTACCTTCCAGAAAAATTAATGCTCTTGGCTCTACCATTACATATATTTTATTGTGTGGCCAAATCAATTTTGTACTCCAGTAATTAAAGAAAAAATTCAGTTTTGTTCCCTCACAAGTCGCAAAAAAATCTTACTTTAAGAAAAAAAAAAAAACAATTTTTGTGGAATACAATTATTAATATTGATGATATATGTACGGTAAAATAATTTAATTCAAATTAAATTATATTTTTTTATCTTAATTTTTATTTTTTTTAAATTAATAAAAATTACAATTAATTTTTTAAAAATTAATCAACTCAAATTTAAAAATTTCAATTCAAAACATTTCATCAAATGTATACTCAGTTTTTATTTGATAAGTTAGTTTAATTCTACTTAAATTATATTTTTATTATTTTCATTTTTATTATTTTTTAAAAAATTAAAAAAAATTATAATTAATTTTAAAAAAATAATAGATTGTAATTTAAAATTTTCATTTTTAACTGATTTATCAAAACGTAAACTGAGTTAATAATATATGTTCAATCTAAAATAATTAATCAAATGTATGAATATCATATTAACTAACTAAATTAATTGTAAATAACATAACATTCCCGATAAATAAAGTGATAAATAAAGTGATGACTCCTTAAAAAAAAAAAAATGAAGTTATTCAAGTTCTTTTTACAAGTCCCCTGCGGACATCCCAAAGAGACATCTACTAAAAAGGACCCTCCTACAGTACGCCCCTACTTGATCTTACGGGAGAAAACGGTAAATAACCTTTTTTATATAAAATAATTTATTTATGATTTACAGTTAAATTATCTTTTACATATTTTTGTTAATAAATTGTTTGCGTAAGTACATTATTTCTATAAAAATATGTAAAAATATTCTTTTCATTGTAAATAGGCCTATTTGCTACAATTTCTGTTGAATTATTCGGTCATGTATTACTTATTGGATACAATTAAAGAGCCAAATGAATTTCGACCCCCTAACAAATTTTATTTTTACTGTGTACATCAGGTTATTCGCTAAGATATGAAAAAAAAAAAAAAAAAAAAGAAAAAAAAAAAAGATGTTATATTATTAATCAACAAAAGAAAATTGTTATCTATGAGGTCGGCCAAAAATTCAGGGGAGATTTGTAGGATTTTCCCTTAAGAAGAAAATATCTAAATTATTATCTCAGTTATAAGTACCTCATTTTTTTTTTTTTTTTTACCTCTAATTAGATAAGTATAGAGAGTCAAAAATCTATATACCAAATGTTTTTAATGGAACGTTTACACAATTTTCTCAAAACTGCTGTCTATCCATGTTAGCTTTAGTAAGCCTAATTCTTTATCTGAGCCTTACTCCAAAAGTCATTGTTGGACATCTGAGATTGCCACCTATGTACTAATGTTTACGAAGAAAAAACCTGTTGGAAGAGTTTGTTTTCGAAGGGGACGTTTGGTTCATCATTTCAACTCAAACTTTTCATCATAGTTTTTGTCTTTTTCTGAAAAAGTTTTTTGTCTTTTCTAAAAAAGTTTTTTGTTTTTTCTGAAAAATCAACAAAAATTACTATTAAAACTTAAAATTTCTAACTTGAACTGGTAAATCAAACGGAGCCTAAGTAGAATTTAGGTCAAATGGGTAGTTTTTGGACAGTTATTTTAAAAATGAACCAAACTGTGTTTTTTTTTTTTTTTTTTCAAAAAATGACCAATCATAATTAAAATATTGATTGATACATTTGATCAATTAGAATTCGTTTGGTGAATGAGTTTGAGTTGAAAAGTACACTTTGAGTTAAAAATTTATATTGAATTTTCAGAAAAAACAAAAACTTTTTCAGAATAAACAAAAACTGAAATGAAAAAGTACAGTACAGACCTTAATAAAAGTACATATTGATTCAATCAATCATTAAATGATCAATTTTATGTCTTCTCTCTCTTTAATATTAAATATATTCATATAGAGAACCTGTAAAATAAGATTAGTTTTGACGAGTACAATTTACCTTCTTATTTATCTTTACTTTTAAAGGTAAAATAGTTTGTTTGTTTGGTTTTTTTTTTTTTTTTTCCCTCTGCTTATTAGTCTATATAAACCTACTTTTCGCATGTATTTTTATTAAGCAATTTAATAAGAAACCTTAACTTTCTTTTTACTTCCCAACTAGAATTCACAGAACGTGGTACAAACAAAAAGATTTATACCGTTGTTTTAACATTTTTACATTCAAATTCGTATTTTTTTAGAACCAAATATTTAGATATTATTTTAAATATTCCTTCCAAAATGGTATTTTTCCGTCTTACTTGAGGTAATATGTTGTAATGCCCCTCCCTGCAACTCAAAAGAACGCTATCTAGCTTAACTAAAACTTAATAGTTGACTGAGACAGATCTTGAACTTATTTATTACTGACTATTTTAAAAGGCACTACATTTCTAAATGTAATTAATAAAAATAAAATAGCTTCATACATAATATTTACATTTGTTATGAGATTTTCGAATCTCATACTCAGAATGTAATTCTCTTATTTTTTCGTCTATGTTTAATAAAATTTTAAATATAATGATTAAAGACTAATTTAAATGTAAAAGACAAAATGAGAGTTTTTAAAAATAAAAATAACACTAAAGTTGAAGTACATATATAAACCACTGAAGATGGTGACGGCGTGGTAACAAAGAAGGTCTACTTAGAGCTTTCGCTTTGATCAAATCTCAAATTTGAGTCGTGATACACACAGAGTCTAGCCTTTAACAAAAAAAGATTATGTGTTGTTACTCTTAAAGTTTAGGGTCTGTTAACTGTAAAAACTTAAGATTAGGTTTCTTGTCATCTAATTGATGCGATCAATAAGCTTAATCAATAACCATTAAAACGGGTGCGTGAGGATATCATCTATCCTCTTTTACTTGTATGGGGGGAAGGTGCATGTATGAGATTGATTAAAAAAAAAAAAGAAAAGCACTCGGACAAGTACAAGTACAATTATTTGGTTCTTTAGAGGAAAAGAAATAGAAAAAGAAAAGGAAAAAGAATAAAAACGAGGGACATTAGTTTGGTGAGCTTTTCAAGTTGTGGCCATGTTTTACATGCAATTGGCTGAGCAAACTGACACCTAAGTAATGGTACTCCAAACTAAGAACTTAGATAACTATGAACTTATCCAAATGAGCCAAAGCTCTGTAAGTAGAAACATATGCATGGATATAATCATACATGAAATCCTCATCCTACTGTACTTATTTTCAGTCACTTCGAAATATTCTCAGTCAAAACTATCCTGGGCCTTGTCAAATGTAAAATCTGGCTTAGTACTCAATAGGCCGTATATGTCTCACTGGAGTCATTTTCATAATGCACCCAAGTTCGACCATTTTCAATTCAATCTAGTTTCAATGATGTCTTACTGAAACCATTTTCAGTCTGTTTCAGTGAGCTAGATTTTTTTTCAGAGTATCGTCTCAAAGAAGTGCTTTTCAGTTCAGTCTGCCTATCCAGACACTAAATCATATTTCACACTTCATTTAAAAATGGGAAATATGGATACAATAGCTTTTCCTTTCGCAAGCATGCTTGTGAAAAATGTCATTGCTTTCCTCAAAAATCATGAAAACATTCTCGTGCAGTCATGCTCATTAATATGAAAGCGTCATGCAAATATCATCATAATATTAATAAACATACCACACACATAATATCGTTCTTGTGAGCAGTTGAGAGTTTCTACTTACCTCAAATAGGCAGGTTGTTAGTTATGCTCTGTCCCGGGATGCTTCTGATTGCTAGTTGCCACTATCACTATGCTTATCAGTAATAGTGTTATCGTGTTACCGGTGGTAGTTTACCATGTTATTGATAGTTCCTAACGTGTTACCAGAGATATCCAATCGGCCTACTAAAAACAGTGTGAGATAGCTGCTTGGTAAAGTACTTTCACTGGCCATTAGAGGACCTCGGTGAAGTACTTGTGCCAATCTAGAGAGATCTAACCAAAAAAAAAAAAAAAAAAAAAACAACATCAATAAGGTTGGCGTCAAATCTGGCTAGATCCATTCAACACAAGTGAGAGACTGAGGAAAATCCAAAGGAGATACTGCTTTCTTATAGTAATAATCGGCCAATCAATTAGTGACTGGATCTAACGACTCCTAAACTCAGTCATTAATCCTATTATAAATCGATCATAGAATCACTAGTTATAATATCTCGCTACCGTTACGTTTCAATACATAGCAACCACTTGGTAAAAAAAAAACATATATATAATAGAAAAATACTCCTTTGCATTAGCTATTCTGAAAAAGTGACCGATAACTTCTGTGAGCAATCTTCTAGTTTTATAGTGTGTGTGGGAGATTTATGACAATTCAACTCCATATTCCCTTCATGTGAGTTTTCATCTTCTTCAATATATAACGTCAAGTCAATTAAATTATTAAAACGTATAAGGTATTTTGATTAAAATGACATGATACTATTAAAGGATTTACGAGCCGAATTTTATCCATAAGCTGTCTAACAAAAGTTCAAAATCACCCAAACCATCACTTTTAGAACCAAGTAAGTAGAGAAGTTCGGAAAAGAGGTGGAGAAATATGTCGAGATAAATCAGAGCTGCAGCCAAATTCGGAGTCGAGTTGCTTGATTAAATCGGCGTCGTTGACGGCAGATCATAAAACCGCAAAACATGATGATCAATGCCAAAGCAGAAAATAAGCCCCTCTATCTTCCCCCACAAGAAATTTATCTGCAATTTTGCCCAATCAATTCTACAACATTAGTTTCCATATCATTTCAAAGTAAAATGATTAGTTAAAAATTACATATATTTTTTACATGTGTTTTAAAATACGATAAATTAACAATACTAGTGTAAGTTAGAGGGTCCAAATGTAGAGAAGCAAACAGAAACGGGCCTAGAAATTAAGCAGAAATCCCATTTTCTCTTGACCGCTCAGAATGTGTACAAAGTTAGGCTTCGTTTGTTTCATCAGTTTGAGTTGGAAATTTTAAATTTCAATAGTAATTTTTGTTGACTTTTCAGAAAAGACAAAAAACTTTATCAGAAAAAGACAAAAAATGAGGTGATAATTTTGAGTTGAAATGGTGAACCAAACGAGAGCTTAGACTAACGACCTTGACGGTGCAAAGAATTGTTGAATGTCCCTGTTGTCAAATGCTAAATTAATTTACGAATTAATACAAGACATACAATATGAACTAGTATATTACGTACACATATATATATACACATGCCAAATAGTATAAGATATATGCAAATCAAGTAGTAATTATTAAGTTATATTTGTTGAATTTGTACGATTGCAAGATAGAAAATTTATCATAGATATATATGGTCCATTTTTAACTGAGAGAAGAATGCTTAATATGTGAAAAAAAAAAAAAAAAAAAAAAAGATGAGGATGCTAGAGGAGTAGTGCTAGTGCATCTATTGATTTTTATTATACTATCATGTTACAAATTTTCATAAAGTATGTGCAAATTAACTAATAGTGACTAAGTTATATTTGTTGGAATCGTACGACTTTTGGATAGAAGACTTATTATATATATATGTAGTTCATTTTAACAGAGAGAAGAATGTTTAATATGTGGAAAAATGATAGAAGACTTATTCTATATATATGTAGTTCATTTTTTTTTTTTTTTTGAGAACCTATATGTAGTTCATTTTAATAGAGAGAAGAATGTTTCATATGTGGAAAAACGACGAGGATGCTGAGAGGAATAGTGTTAGTGCATCTAGTGACTTTTGTTGTCCCCATTTACTTTAAAACAAATGTGGAAAATATATATATAATATATTTTTGATGAAAAGTTAATAACTTGACGGAAATTTCTCCTCACTCAAAAATGTGAAACTTAATGAGACTCACTCAAATAACAATGGAGCATGCAATTCAAGCAATCGATCTCAGTAATTTATTCTGTGAAAAAAAATTTTGGACCTACTCACACAATAGTAAAAAGAATTAACTTATTATTACTGAAATTATAACAACTATGTATTTTTTAAAATATTCATGATAAATAAGATAGTTTAAATTTAATTTAGATAAATAACATATTTACGGTAAATAATCGATTTACATGAATGTTTATTTGACAATTTTGCTATAAATATACTCCGTGAACGAGTTATTTATCATGACTATGCTATTAGCTCAAATGTTTTTAAAATATGCTATTTATCATTAATAATTTTTTAAAAAAATTCTATTTACCAGTTTCTCCCTTATTATTACTATCATTATTAGTATTAGGATCCGTTTGTTGAATGAGTTTGAGTTGAAAATTTTTGTTGACTTTTCAAAAAAGACAAAAACTGATATAAAAAGATACAGTTTGAGTTTAAACTTCAAATGAGACCTCATTATTATTGTTGGTTCTTGATCTTCTTCTTCTCATATTATGTGTGTCCAGGGAGTATGCCCAGAACTGAAATACAATTAGGGGGGAAAAAAAAAAAAAGATACTGTGAACCATTCTTTTTGGTTTTGCACGTGAAGAAAAAAAAATTTTTTGAAATAAAAAAATTCCTTTCAAGTGGGCAAGTCCGACAGAAAAAGCCATCCCACATGCAAACAGTGCAAGAACCAAAAAAAAAAAATTCGGAGGATTAATATGCATATACTTAACTATATAAGAGTGCCATTTTTGAAAACGCAAAGAAAAACTAGAGAATTATAAAGGAGAATGAACTAAAAGGGAACATCTTTTTTTTCCCTTTTAACTTTCAAATTAATTTTGCCTTTGTTGGGAGAAGTGAAGTGGCATTCCAACTCAACGACAAAAACAAAGTAAGATAGGATTAAAAAAAATAATAAAAATAAAGGCATTACAATAATTTATTGTAAATATTGATCATGGCCCCGAATAAAATGAATTCATAATGATACATCATTAATAGGGGTAATAAATATTTTTAATACGTATCTTGAAATTAGGGTTAATCAATGATATGGTGGTATGTTTTCAATTCCTTTGAAAAAAGACGACATCTGTTTATAATTAATGTAGGGATGCTTTGGAAAAAAAAAAATATATATATATATATATATATATATATAGAGAAAATCATCCAAATGGTAAACTTTTTTATCATTTTCAAAAAACTCAAATTTTAAAATTCCATAATTTTATCATTTTAAACCGAAATGAGAATTTTTTTTAATTGCATAGAATTTCGAAAGAAATGAAACAAGATCTATATTGCTAATTCTTCCGCATACATTTCAAGTTTTTACACATTTTCACTTTAAATAATTTATTTTCACTAAACACATACAAAACTCAAGTCATCTCCAACTTAAAAAACATCATCTTCAAAAAGTTTTAAAGTTTTTTAAAAGTCCATAAATTTATCATTTTAAGTCGAAATGATTTTTTTTAAAAATTGCATAGAATTTCTAGATAAACAAAAAAAAATCCATTATCGCTAATTTTTCCGCACAGATTTTAAGTTTTTACACTTTTTCATTTCAAACAATTTATTTTCACCAAATGCACATATCCAAAACTCAAGTCATCTCCAATTTCAAAAACACCATTTCTAAAGGTGACCCCAAATGGACCCTTAGAATTTTCCATTTATTCTCAAAAAAAAAAAAAAAAAATCTTCCAATTGGTTTTCACAATTTCTTTCTTAGAAGATCTTCATGGTTTTCTCTCACTTTCATTTTTCCTTTCCTTCTTATTTTCTTTCTTTCTTACCAAACTTAGGCTTAAGTATTTCCTACTTTTTATCTCATTTTTTTTTTTTTCAAGTTGTTATTTCGTGACCTAACAAAATAGAAGCCCAGTTAACAAACGACAACAAACAACTTGGACCACAATTTGAAGGGAATTTAAGGAGGGTTCTAATTCCCACTAAATTATAGCCCATATTTATCATAACTTTATTCTGAAATAAAATTACATTAAAACCATAAAAAACAATAATTACAAGTATATTCTATTGATAATTTTACACCTGACTTCATCATAATATGTTGAGTTTGAATCTCCCGACTTCTTTTATAAGTTTCCAATTAACAACAAACAAAGAGAATATTTTTTAAAAAAGTATCTGAATGACATAAATTTAAAGAATATTATATCAACATGATACAAAAATTTGACTCTAGATTAATACGACAAAAAATAAAACTAAAATTTGTGACATATGTAGTCAATAGTTGGAAATTTGTATCATGTTGATGAAAATAGATGAAAAAAAAGTTTACTATTTGGATAATTTTCTCTATATTTTTTCCAAAGCATCCCTACATTAATTATAAACAGAAGTCGTCTTTTTCCAAAGGAATTGAAAACATACCACCATATCATTGATTAACCCTAATTTCAAGATACGTATTAAGAATATTTATTATCCCTATTAATGATGTATCATTGTGAATTCATTTTATTTGGGCCAATGATCACTATTTAAGATAAATTATTTGTAATGCCTTTATTATTATTTTTTAATCCTATCTTGCTGTGTTTTTGTCTTTGAGATCGAATGCCACTTGCCAACAAAGGCAAAATTAATTTGAAACTATATATATGCCATTACATAAAAGCGTATATGCAATAATGCAAAAGTACTTATTTCTCGAATTTATGTGATCTGTACCTAAATTAAAAAGAGAAAAAGAAAAGAAAAAAAAAAAAGAATTTACGTGATTTGAACGGTTTGATTTGAACTAAAAAAAAATTTGAACACAAGTATTTGATGACCATCCGAATAAAAATTTGGATATGCACATAAAGAGTCATTTGAAATCATAATAAATTTTTTTTTTTAACAAATCTTACAAAATCCCAATGTCCATGACATATATTAGTTGTCTATTTCTTCGTTCTTTAACGTACTTAAAAAAACATTTCAATTGGACATAAAACAAATACATTAAGTGAAGAGTTCGATGAATATAAAGCATCATATATTAAGTTGTTTTTGGACCCAAGAAGTCAAAAGTAGCTTCTAGAAAGCTCTGCCAAATATGTTCTTACTAAGAGCGGTTTCAACATGAAGGAAGGTTAAAGAAAATGTAAATAAACAACACAAAAAAATAGTGTTAAAATAAAAAAAAAAAAAACAAATGAATAAGTTAAAAATAAAAAAGCAACAACCAGTTGACTGATAAAGTCCTGGACCCAGGTGACCTAAAGAGTGGAGTGTACTCAGTCCGTTTAGAAAGAGTGTAATGAGTAAAAGATTCATACTTTAGCAGGCAAAAAGTAGACACCAATTCCTTTTTGGTAAATCACAAAGAAAATGGATTTCTTTTCTTTTCTCCCCTCTTTTTTGAACTTCCAAAGTTTCAAGTTTGAACTAGACTCCCTCTTTCTATACTGAAGCCCAAGTAGATAAAAAGTGTGATAAAATAAAAATAAAAATAAAAACTTTCTACTATATAATACTCCTATTAATTGTATTTTTCTATACGTTGAATCTAATCAAAATCCCATTGCGTAATAAAAAGTAGATAAAATTGATAAATTCTTACTTTAATATTAAGTATAGTTTTTCGTATCTTATCGTAGAATTGTCGAACAAAAAAAATGTGATGGTCTCATCTTGGAGATGAAAAAATTGCCTTTGAGCTTTACGTTAAACTCTTCCGAAGTAAGGAAACCATGCTAACGTCACGTTTCTTTAGGCATATTATGTTAGTACCCTGCATGGTGGGTGCAACTTGAGGCTCAAATTTTTTTATCCAAAATGTTAATGCGTACAATAATGTCACATGCACGTTTGGCAAAAAGAAGTGTCACACCTAATCCTAAACCTACCTCTTTTTCCTTTTTTTTTTTTTTTTTTGGGTACTATCTTTGAGTCTCGTGGTGTGTGTGTGTATATATTTTCAGATTCATTGATAAATAATAGAGTGATTGATAGGGATAAAAAGTTGGCAAATTCTTATATTAAAATTTTGACTTCTAAGCAAGGTGGTCCCTACTTTAAGAACATGTGAGACATAAAAAGTTCCAACAACTCATCGAATAGAAATGATTAGAACTAATTGTTACATAAAAGTCATCTTTTAAATGAGTAAATACATTATTTTGAATGGTAGTTATACATCATTGTTTTTTTTTTTTTTTTAAATCTTTTAACGAGAACATAATCTGTCACATTTTCTCATGGTAAAGATAAAACAAAACATTACCCTTCCATTTTAAAAAAAATTATTTTGTTGTGTTAATGAACCATCAAATTTTAACGATTAGGTCCACATTCATAAATGTATTATAAATATGCGTCATCAGGAGGTACTCTGCCATATGTTTGTTGGGTGAGATAATCTTTCTATTGTGCTTGACACGAATGTCAGATACCCAAAAAAAAAAAAAAAAGTGTAAAACTATAATTTTTATTATTAATTATCTGAACCAAAAAAATAAAAAATAAAAAATAAAAAATCCCTTGACACAACTTTGGTCACAAAATCTCTTAACAAAGTAGCATGTTGTATAGAGACCAATTACAACTCATTCATGGGACTCTTAAGAAATTAATTGGATCAAAAATATGTACATAATAGATAAACAAAAGTAAAAGCAAAAAATAAAAAATAAAGTTAAAAAATTATGACGTAATAATTAGTAAAAAAGAATGAAAGACATTGTAAAAATATTTTTCACCTCTTTATTTTATCTTTTTATTTATTAGTTGATGAGTATGGATAAAGATAAAATAATTCATGTGACAGTGGCTGAATCATTATACGGTAATATTTAAATCATCAAATGATGATAATTGAAGGTGACATGATGATATTTCAATTGTCATGTGACTACCCTTGAGGAGAAAGTCGAAAGCATCATACTTTTACATACGTGAAGGAAGATACAAATACAAATAAAAAAAAATCCATCAATTTCGAAAAAAGAAAAATAAAAATTTCCTTAAAAAAAATAAAATAAAAATCCAATCCTGCCGTTGAATCAGCCCCACACCCAAACAAACAAAACAGGAAAAAAAAAAAAAAAAAAGCCGTATGTGCCAGCAACGACGGTCAAGTCAACCCCATCAATCGAACGGCCAATATCGCGCCGATCCAGGCACGTGAAATCTGGCGCGTCAACATTATTAACCCAATGGATGTGGGCCCGGCACGATGATGACACGTAGTCGCAAGGCGACAAGACGACGTGGCAAAGGGATTCGGGGGAACGAGGAGTGAGCCGTCCGATCTGCTATGACCTGATCTGATCTGATATGGTTTGATTAGTTTAGATTATGAATCTCTCTCTCTCTTCTTCTTTTACTTTTGGGTTGATTATCTCCGACAAACAAAGGTTGTCCGGATCTGGCGGAGCTTAATTTTGGTGGGACCCACGGATTGGGATTGGTTCGATCCTGGCCGTTGATACGAAGTTCGTGGGGTCCCACTAATTTGCTCGTACGTCACCAACGGACAAGAGATTGTTCTCCATTTCAGTTGGAATCAATTGGACTTGGATTTTCTTTCCGATATCACCCTCAAGACTGTACGAGAATAACCATTTTGCCATCACTCAGCAAAAGCTGTTTCCTAGAGGTTCGCGGTCCATGTTTTTTCTTTTCATTTTTCTAAATTGATATATATTTGATTTTCCAAAAAAAAAAAAAAAAAAAATTCCTCTCTCTCTCTCTCTCTCTGTATCTCTCTCCTTCCCGTTTTTTCTTCCCGGCCGCACTCTCTCTCTCCGACGCCGGTGCCGCAGCCGCTTTAGTCTCTCGCCACTGCAGACGCCGATCTAACTAGCATTGCATAAACGGTCCTCGTCGGACCTCCGACGAAGCTGTGGAGTCGGGACCGGCATTGCCCCCAAATCTCTCCGCCGCCATCTTCGCCGCCTGGCACAGCTGGCTGGCCTAATACCAGCCCAAACAGCTGCAACAATCCCAAGCGTAAGCCTTCTCCGCCTCCTGCGTCGGAGCCAGAAGCCGACGCCTCGTTTTAGCCATCAGAGCGTAAGCTCGGGGCCGATACGCCCCAGTGCGTACGCCCTGGGCGCTTTTTGCAACAACAATGGTAATAACCCGATGTGTTTGTTTGGCTGCATTGTTGAATGCTGTTAGATGTGCTTATATAGTTAATGTATTTGTACAGTGTTTACATGGAGTTTCATTGCCATTATTTCATTTTTTCCCCCTCAATTTTGCTATTTTTTTTATACGACAATTGTATGTTGGATGTGTTGATGATGTTCTTGGTGCTACAGGCCGCTCAAGTTAATTTTGTGTTTGGATCTCATGTCTGGATTGAGGATCCCGAGGTAGCTTGGATTGATGGAGAAGTTCTTGACGTTAATGATGAAGAGATTAAAGTAGATTGCACCTCGGGGAAAACAGTAAGTATTTGTTTCGATCGTATTAGGTTATTAAGAGGCATCTGTTTCTATAAACTTGGTAGTTTTAATGTTCCTTAGTTTAACTTATAACAATTAATATGCACGAGAAACAGTTGAATTTAGTTTCGATCGTATTAGGTTATCGTCTTGTGTACGTGACTGGTTATGGTTAAGAGGCATCTGTTTCTATAAAGTTGGTAGTTTTTATATTCCTTAGTTTTACTTGTCACAATAAATATGCACAAGAAACAGTTGAATTTAGTTTGGAATACGCTATGATCTGCGTTTTTGTAGAAGAAGTCAAAAACGTTTGAATGAGCATCGTGGAGATTTCTTTCCGTTTTCGGTTTTAACTCCAAAATGAAACCTCTTTAAATGAGTTGATTACACTGGGAACTTTCTGATGCAAGTTTATTGCTACTAAAGAAAGAAGAGTTGGCTTGTTTGTGGTGACTTGATTCACTTTGGCGACTATGTGGTAGAGAAAGTTTGATACTTTGCTTTGCATTTGGATTACATTTCTTGTTTTTCTTAATTAAAAAAATATTTCAATGGAGGTTGATATAATACTCGAATATTGTGTAATCCATATCATCCTTCCTCATTTACTGTGATTGTGTATTTTAGTTTTGAAAAATTAACGGGATAAAAATCATGATGTTGAAGTGTTACTATCAAAGTAACGTACGGAAAAGATAGGGTGACCCTTCCAAAAAAAAAAAAAAAAAAAAGTAATTGTACATTTTGTTGTAGGTTGTTGCCAAAGCATCTAATGCCTATCCAAAGGATCCAGAATTTCCTCCTTGTGGTGTGGATGATATGACGAGACTGGCTTATCTACACGAACCAGGGGTTCTGCATAATTTAAAATGTCGATATGACATAAATGAAATATATGTAAGTACTACGATTCTGGTCCTCCCATTTCACTTCGTTGATTGTTTGTGGATTCATTTTGAACTGGACAGTTCTTTTATAATGGCAACAATACACGTTCTTTTGTAATAAACTTCATTTCTTTCTTTGCCTCAATTTGGCGGATGTGAGGCATGGACGAATGCATTTATTTGTTGCAAGTACTGAATTTCATAGCTGCTCATTTTAGGTGTATTAATATTTTGCCATATGAAGCTAAACTCCCTAATCGTGTTTCCAGACTTACACAGGGAATATACTAATAGCTGTAAATCCTTTTCGAAGATTACCTCATTTGTATGATAATCACATGATGGAACAATATAAAAGGGCTGCTTTTGGTGAGCTAAGCCCACATCCTTTTGCTATCGCTGATTATGCATACAGGTAATCTCTTCAATTTTTGTTGTCAGTTTCGTGCTGAGGGATTTTATACTTTCATTGCCTCTGACAAATGGATCAAAATGCAGACTGATGGTTAATGAGGGAATTAGCCAGTCAATTTTAGTTAGTGGAGAAAGTGGAGCTGGTAAAACGGAGAGTACAAAGATGCTTATGCGTTATCTTGCTTATATGGGTGGAAGAGCGGCCACTGATGGGCGTTCAGTGGAGCAGCAAGTCCTTGAGGTAACAAATTTCACAGTAACATGGCCAAATGTGTAATTACAGTCTGTCCTTCAAACATTATTGAGTGTCTCTCCATTGCTTCCATTTGGCAGCTGATGTTGCACTTGCAATATAATTTGATTTACTTGCTTCTTTTTCTTTGGTGGCAGTCTAATCCTGTTCTTGAAGCATTTGGTAATGCAAAAACTGTCAGGAACAATAATTCCAGGTGGGAAACTAATATTTTAAAGCTTATACCTACTTTCCAACTGTGTTAATTTCTATCCTGAATTTAACTGTTATACAATTGCAGTCGATTTGGTAAGTTTGTGGAGCTTCAGTTTGACGGTAGGGGGAGAATCTCAGGAGCTGCAATTAGAACTTATTTATTGGAACGATCTCGTGTTTGTCAAGTATCTGATCCTGAAAGAAATTACCATTGCTTTTACATGCTTTGTGCTGCACCACCAGAGGTAAGTTAGTCTCTATTTTGCATGCAAAATGTTATTTCTAAAGTAATTCAGTTGTCCTCTTATGTCTCTACAATTAATGTTTAGTTGTTGTTTCTTCTTTGGTCTAAAAAATTTTGATTTTCAATATAATCAGATGATTTCTAGCCTATATTTTGCCCAACATTTCATATATGTATTTCTTATGTTGCCCTATCTTAAATTTGGTAATTAGCTCCTTACAGAGTGTAAAATCCTTGAAGGACGAAAATGTGATGAGAGAAAATAGCAAATACAGCTTATTTAATGCTTGTGTAATGGTTAAATAAATGCTCTCTTGCGTTTGGTGATTAATACTATTATTGCAGCTATAGTGTTCTTTTTTCTTTTCTTCTAGCTAAATTGATTTCTTAAGTGATTTCAGAACATCATATTTATTCTTACGATGAATTTCTAACATCCATATTATTCTCTTTCTCAATATTAGGATGTCGGGCAATACAAATTGGGAAACGTGAGAACATTTCATTATCTAAATCAGTCAAATTGCTATGAATTGGATGGAGTTGATGATTCCAAGGAGTACCTTGCAACTAGGAAAGCTATGGACATTGTCGGGATTGGCTCTAACGAGCAGGTTGTGTTTTTGGATAAAAATAAGTATGAAATATCGTTGCTAAACCTATCCAAAAAAAAAAAAAAAAAAAAAAAACAGAAAGAAAGAAAGAAAGAAAGAAAGAAAGAAAATATTGTTGCTAAAGGTCACTAAAGTTGGTTCTTTTTCCAGGAGGCAATATTTCGAGTTGTGGCTGCAATACTCCACTTAGGGAACATTGAATTCACTAAGGGGACTGAAACAGATTCATCTGAACCTAAGGATGAGAAATCTCGTTTCCATCTTAAAACAGCGGCTGAACTTCTTATGTATGATAATATTATATACCACTTTTAAGAAGGTGCATAAAGAGTGATTCTAGAGTAATGAAAGGCTAACCCTTTATTTTGCAACTTTTGTTAGGTGTGACGAAAAGTCTCTTGAAGACTCTTTGTGTAAACGTGTGATTGTGACCCGTGATGAGACCATAACAAAATGTCTGGATCCTGACTCAGCCACTGTCAGTAGAGATGCTTTAGCCAAAATAGTTTATTCAAGATTGTTTGACTGGTAAGACGGTACATTAAATAAGTTTCAATTGTGTAATTGAGAGTATAACTTAGAAGAGACATTTATCATTGTTTGTTAGTTAATGCTGTGAACTCTTACTGCCACAGGATTGTGAACAAGATCAATAACTCTATCGGTCAAGATCCTGATTCAAAGCACTTGATTGGGGTTCTAGATATTTATGGATTCGAGAGTTTCAAGACAAACAGGTGCTTAACCGGTATGCCTTTTGTTTTCATTAGTTAGAGAGGTTAAACTATTTAAAGGGACTGCATAAGTCACTTTATTTCATGAGGTACTTGGAGGGGTTTTTTTTTTAGTGGTATAATGCCAATGATTCCTCATATTCGGCTAATTATGCCTATACTAATCTGTTATGGAAGACAATTGGAATAAGATTTAGGAGTAATTGGGAAACGAAAAGAATTAAAATTTAAGGGTTCTGATGTTGTGTTTACCAAAATTGTTAGGAATCCGAACGAGAAAGAATTTAATTCCATTCCATTGTTGACAAGTTAAGGAATAGGAAGCAAAATGAAGCTGATTACCAAAACACCCTGTTGCATATTATATTTTAACTATTTGTAAAGGGTATGATGGTAATTGAAAGTCGACGTTACAAATGGAAACGAATTTTAGACACATTCCTCAGTCAGTACTCCTGATTTTATACCTCCAAAGGAATTAAGTTTCTGATATAATTTAATACAAGAATTTGGAGTCATCCCATTCAATCCCTTTACTGATTGGTAAATACACCATAGCTGTCAACGTTTTCGTCTTTCCAATGTTTGGTGAAGTGGTTTCACTTGGTGCAGATAAGCCACTATTGAGAGAATGTTATTGTGAGAGCTCTTTATTACTTGTTGTTTGGTTTGCTAATGAAACCCCAGTCTTTTAATGGAGGATCTCTCGTTTCGAGAAATAAAAATAAGAGGATCGAATTATTTCTTCTGACATATCTTTTGTTGACTCTGTGTCTTTTTCCTTTGAATGCTTTGCTCATGAAAGAATAATCCTTTTTTGTTTTAGGAATTCCTTAATAATAAGCCAGTTCTCATTTCTTAGGATTTATATGACAAAGTCTTCTAATTGTATTTTTATAGTTTTGGGTTTTACTTTGCTGATTTGCTTAACATTTGTGGGCTGTTAACTTGCTCTGCAGCTTTGAACAATTCTGCATCAATTTGACAAATGAAAAACTACAGCAACATTTCAATCAGGTTTGAGAAGATCCGTTTTATTTGTTTGTCTGTCTAGATCTTCCTCTTTTTTTTTGACTAACCTAGATTACTGTTTGACAGCATGTTTTCAAGATGGAGCAAGAAGAATATACGAAGGAAGAGATTGACTGGAGTTATATAGAGTTCATAGATAATCAGGACGTACTTGATCTTATTGAAAAGGTAGGTTGTTCTTTTCAATTCATTTTGTTTACATGGAATTTCCTTGATTTTATGCCTTTAAACTTTTTGTCTATTAATATTTTTGAATGTTAATGTTCACTTATTACTGCAACAGAAATTAAACTGGTGAAAATTTTCTTCGAAATTGTTGTTTATGTGCGTGCCTATATGTCTTTATGCTCACTAAGTTATTGTTACAAAATTTCATCTTTTAATAAGTCTTCATCAACTTTTCCTCCCCATTATTGTGATTTCATTTTCTTTATAAAATCAAATTTCTTTCTTTCTAGAAGAATATAGTTGCACGTTCATTAGTGATATTGGCGGTTGTATCTTCACTAATTTGCTTCCCTTCTCCATGAGTGAGATATGTTTGACGGATGAGAGGGAGAGAGAAATTTATTATTGTATCGCTGTTCTAATTTTATACACGTCTAAAAATGCAGAAGCCTGGAGGGATCTTTGCTCTACTGGATGAGGCATGGTATGTCCTGATATATAAAACATTAATGCAATAATATGCCGTTTCTTTAAGATGCGATGCAGCTAGCTTAATATTTGAAATGAGATGATGATGCAGCCCTTGATTATTTTTTGTAGCATGTTTCCAAGGTCAACACATGAGACTTTTGCACAGAAGCTTTATCAAACTTTTAAGGACCATAAGCGATTTAGCAAGCCAAAGTTGTCACGCAGTGACTTCACAATTAGTCATTATGCTGGAGAAGTAAGTTTGAAGTTCATGTGTCCCATATGAATTATAAAACCCTTGAAGATCCTTGAATCTAATTTGGTAGAGAAGCAACCAAACAATTGCAAGCTATTTGTTGTAATGGAATGTTTTTACTTTCAGGTTACTTATCAAACAGAACACTTCCTGGATAAGAACAAGGATTATGTTGTTGCTGAGCATCAGGATCTGTTGAGTGCGTCCAAGTGTTCTTTCGTTTCAGGCTTGTTCCCTCCTTTACCCGAAGAATCTTCCAAATCATCGAAGTTCTCTTCAATAGGCTCTAGATTTAAGGTCCAGTTTTTCTTCTAAGTTATGTATATGCTTAGGCTAAATTGTTCATTTCCTTTATGGTCAATTTCATTTTCTGATATGCTTTGTACAGCAACAATTGCAAGCTTTGCTCGAAACGCTGAGTGTCACTGAGCCACACTACATACGATGTGTGAAGCCAAACAATCTTCTAAAGCCTGCTATATTTGAGAATAATAACATTTTGCAGCAGCTTCGCTGCGGGGTAAGTTTTATCAGTTTGGTCTTCCATATGTGTCGGGTGTGCCATCTATGTATGAGTCTAGCACTTACAATCATAATGTGTTGGAAAATAACTAATTTCAGGGAGTCATGGAGGCAATTAGGATCAGTTGTGCCGGATATCCCACAAGAAAGCCATTCAATGAATTTGTCAGCCGTTTTGGTATCTTGGCACCAGATGTCTTATTTGGGAGGTTGGTTCAACAAAATTCAGAAGAATAAAGAAGCTTTGTGTGTGTGTGTGTGTTGAGGCAAATTTTTTCTAATAACATACATTAACATACGTTAGTTGTTTGATTGTAGCTGTGATGAGATCACTGCTTGTAATCAGCTTCTAGAGAAGGTGAACCTCAAGGGTTATCAGGTACATAGATTATTGCTTTTAATTTTAGAAATTGACTTGAGTCTGTTCTCTATGATAGGATTTTAAGAAAAAATCTTTTCACCTGTTTTCATGGCAGATTGGCAAAACCAAAGTGTTTCTCAGAGCAGGTCAGATGGCAGAATTAGATGCTTGTCGAAGTGAAGTCTTAGGAAGATCTGCAAGCATCATCCAAAGAAAAGTTCGGTCATATCTTGCTCGCAAAAACTTTGTCATGTTACGGGTGTCCGTGATTCAAATTCAAGCCTTATGTAGAGGTATCAATTGTCTGTACTTGGTTTTCTTAGTAAAAGCCGTTTTTGTAGTTCATGAAATTATGGCTATTGTTTGAGTATCATGCAAATGTTTTCCTGATCCTAATTGCAGGACAAGTTGCACGCTATCAGTATGAATGCATGAGAAGAGAGGCTGCTTCTGTCAAAATCCAGAAACATTATTGTATGTATCTTGCTAGGAATGCCTACCAAAAGTTGTATTCTTCAGCTGTTCTTATTCAGGCATGTATGCGTGGGATGGATACTCGTAATGAGCTTAAATTCAGGAAGCAGACAAGAGCTGCTATTATTATCCAGGTAAAAGATAGCATGACCAAGAAGAAAGTGGTGGTTGCATTGTGAAGCTTGGGGAGTTCTTAATTCATAGCTGACTATCATAGAAGTTCATAGACATTCAAAGATAAATTTGCTGAAATACTTTTCTTTTCATCTAAAAAGTATGGTGCTTTTTCAAGGGAGTATGCCATGTGAGATGATGCAATTATTAGCTTTAAGGCTCAAATAAATAAACAATGAATTTAAATTGGTTTTGGTACAAGGATATTCATTCATTGTAATGTTTTATGTTAACTGATTTTTATTATCAACTATTTCAGAGTCAATGTCGGAAATACTTGGCGTGCCATTGTTATTTGCGGGTAAAGAAAGCAGCGGTGACCACACAATGTGCTTGGAGAGGAAAGGTTGCACGAAGAGAATTAAGAAAGCTCAAAATGGTAATGCCTTTCATTCTTGTGCTCCTTGGTTTCTGCCCCACGTGGGTATTGATAATGCATTTCATATTTTTTTTGATTTTATGCCAATGTTGTCCCTGTCTTTTTCAGGCTGCTAAGGAAACTGGTGCTCTTCAAGCTGCCAAAAACAAGCTGGAAAAGCAAGTTGAAGAACTGACCTGGCGTCTGCAGCTGGAGAAACGGATGAGGGTAAGGTTTCTTTGTTGTACTTATTATCAATATGTAATTTCTATCCTGTTTGTATGTTACCAGTTATTACATAGGGACAATGAGTTCTATGTAATAGTAATTAGAGAATGCTTTGTGCTATCCATTTTTAGGTGTGGCTGGATTTCTTACTGATTTAGGCTCTTTCTTGTAAAAATATAGATGGTTTTTTTTTTTTTTTTTTTTGGTGGGGGGGGGGGGGGGGGGGTGTAAAAACAATGTTTTAGGAATGCCATAAAGGTTTAGTATGTATTTCTTATTCACCATTTTTGCTAACGATCTCAGCCTCTACTATAAGTGCTTGAATTGGTAAAGAATAATAAAATGTGTGTTGATTCCCACAATGAAATATCTGCACACTATTTTGATTTGGTTATGTGAAAATGTTGAAATCTGCATACCTCTGTTCCTTTCCTGCTCGTCAACATTGTAGATTAATCGAGTTGACATTGATGCAGGCCGACCTCGAGGAAACCAAAACACAGGAAAATGCAAAACTGCAGTCTGCTTTGCAAGAGATGCAACTTCAGTTTAAAGAAACTAGAGAACTGCTTGTCAAGGAACGTGAGGCTGCAAAGCAAGTAGCTGAACAGGCTCCAATTATACAGGAGGTTCCAGTTATCGATCATGAAATGATTAATAAGCTTACTACTGAAAATGAGCAGCTTAAGGTGAGTTACCAAATTCTCTTTTAGTCATCTGTGTCTCTAAATAAGACCTTAGGTTCTTGATAAAATGGCTTTCAAATGATACTGTACGTGCGGATTTTAGTTTTTTAGTTTATAGTTTGTGATATTAAGCTGGCTGTTACACTTGGCAGGCTTTGGTAAATTCACTGGAAAAGAAAATTGACGAAACTGAGAAAAAATTTGAAGAAACTAGTAGGCTTAGTGAAGAGCGGTTAAAGCAGTCTTTAGAAGCGGAGACGAAGATAATTGAACTAAAGACTGCCATGCAAAGGTTCGTCTACATCTATCAAATTGTGCTTAGTTACTGACACAATCTGACCCTTTGAATTGATTCTGAATTGGAGAAATTTTCCTGTTTTGTTAGGTTTGTTTATTTAATCTAAATCCAAGTAATTGCTGATTTCTTTCCCAGGCTAGAAGAAAAACTTTCTGACATGGAAACTGAGGACCAAATTTTGCGTCAGCAGACATTGCTTACATCAGCTTCCAGGAGAATGTCCGAACATTTAGGAATTTCAGTTGCTGAGGTATCCATTCTGTGTTTTGTTTGTTTATCTTTATCTTTATCTTTATCTTTTTCTTTTTGTTTTTTCTTAGTGATCTTTCTGAAAATGTTTTACTGATTCTATTCCTCATTTTTGCAGCCCAAAGAAAATGGTCACCATGTAAGTGTTTATAAAGAAGCTAACATGGTTCACCTTTGTATATGATGTACTGTTTGGCTCTTATCTATCTAGCCTGTATATGTTCTGAGAGAGTCTAGTTTCTTCAGGAACCGCAAGTGCTATGCCATTGAAAAAGTTTGGTGTCTCTGACAGTAAACTGAGGAGATCTCAAATTGAGAGGCAGCATGTAAGTGCTTGAAGGGAGAATAACAAGCTTCCTAGTTTATTTATCTTTTCTTTCTTAACTTTTCAGGTGCAATTCAAGTAGGTTATGTGTCTAATTTCATTCACCGTGTTGCAGGAGAACGTAGATTCTCTTATCAAATGTGTGTCACAAGATCTTGGCTTCAGCGATGGAAAGCCAGTTGCAGCATTTACCATATACAAATGTCTTCTCCACTGGAAATCGTTTGAAGCAGAAAGAACGAGTGTATTTGATCGCCTCATACAAATGATTGGTTCTGCAATTGAGGTAATTTTATATACTCACAAAGTCATTCCCATTGTTAGTTAGGTTTCTGTTATTGGATTCTAGTACTCCCTACTGTGAAATTCACTGACATATAGGAAATTTTCTCTCTCCTTTTTTTTTTTTTTTTTTTTCATGGAAAAGCTTAATAAAGAGTGAATCTTCTAGTAACTTGAATGTGTTAGGCCAGCGCAAAATTGTGCTAAGTTCCCCCAAACCAAGCTATTCTGTTCTGGATAAGATTAAGTTAGATGCTTTTGAGATGGGAATTGGTCGTTACATTTCTATTTCTCCTTTTAGATTTAAGACGTGGTTTGGCTAAATTCCATTGTCCACTTTTCCTTTGGGACATTCCCCTCACCAAAAAGGAGAAAGAACCATGAACCGAACTCTTAACAGGGTAAAGTCTTTGGACTCAATCCTTTTGCAGGACCAAGATAACAATGATCATATGTCTTACTGGCTATCAAACACATCTACATTGCTTTTCATGCTCCAACGAAGTTTAAAAGCTACCGGTACTGCACCACGGAAGCCTCCAACCCCAACAACTTTGTTTGGGAGAATGACCCAAGTAATTTTACACTTATTTCATATGGAAGTTATATATTGTACTTACCTGTATTTTCTGGAGATTAAGTGAAGTTTATGGCTCGTGCATTGGAATACTTAAAAGGACTCCTTTACTTCTCAGGGCTTCCGCTCATCTTCAGCCAACCTTTCAGTTGGTCCAATTGACGTAGTGCGACAAGTTGAGGCAAAATATCCAGCTTTGCTGTTTAAGCAGCAACTTACAGCATATGTGGAGAAGATATATGGAATCATTCGAGACAATTTAAAGAAGGACCTATCTCCACTGCTTGCTTCTTGTATCCAGGTATAATTGAACCAAAAAAAAAAAAGTTTTATTCTACAAGGGTTGTGTTAATAATTCATGTAAAAGAAAATTTATGATCTTTTCTGTGCTAACTAGCTTATAGGAGTTACTTGAGTGATACCTTAGTTATACTCCGGAGTAGGATGTTTCTGACCCCAGCTGCATGTTTTCTCGACAATTCAGGCACCTAGAACATCAAGAGGAAATATCTTAAAATCATCTGGAGGGTCAAATGGCAATAGTCCTCCGGCTAATCCATGGTGCAGCATCATCGATACTCTCAATGGACTTCTCTGTACATTGAGAGAGAATTTTGTATGTGATTCACTATAACGATTTTAAAGCAAGTTATTGCTTCTTTTTTATAAAATGTGAACTCATTGTTGGGGCTTTGTTTCAGGTGCCTCCAGTTCTTGTTCAGAAGATATATACCCAAACTTTCTCCTACATTAACGTACAACTCTTTAATAGGTAATTTTCTGTTTCTATATTTTTTTAAGTATTATTTAGACTAAAAGTAACCATAGTAAATTATTAATGTGCTGTTCCGTGATGCTGTGGCAGCCTTCTTCTGCGTCGAGAGTGTTGCACTTTTAGCAATGGGGAATATGTGAAATCTGGGTTAGCTGAATTAGAGCTGTGGTGTTGCCAAGCAAAAGAAGAGGTACTTTTTTATTTTCATCAAGAGCATTCAATGGATAACTTCTTTTCCACTTTTTAAACCACTTGGCTACTTTCTATATTCCATCTGGGACAGCAGTTGCTTGTTATTTCACGAAATATTCCTAGTATTCTTGGGTTGATGATTCCTCTTTCTTTCAGTATGCTGGCCCCTCATGGGATGAACTCAAACACGTGAGGCAGGCCGTTGGATTCTTGGTATGTTTCTTCAACTACGTTAAAGGAAAAAAAAAAAAAAAAGGTCTAATTGCTTTAGATCACGTTGCTATAGTCTATAATTACCAAAGGATATTACTGTCTTTTGTACAGTGGATGGGATTACCAAACTCATAAACAAAAAAAATAAAAATAAAAATTAGGAGTTCATTATAAAGTTCGTAAAAAATACTTGCTTCATTGTCCTCGAGTTAAGTAGGACAAAGGAATTATCTGATTTCGTGATGACTCATTCTGGAAATTTTGCTTCTATTAAATTATATTTTCGGAATTACACTAATAAAGATATAGTGTATTTTCACGTGGTTTCTGAGCCAGTTCTTCAGCAGCGTCTAATTTGGGAAAACAATTTTCTTGCAGGTCATACACCAAAAATCTAGAATATCATATGATGAAATTACAAATGACCTATGCCCAGTAAGTTTCTTCACTCCCTCTCTGCGGTGCATAAGTAGCAAAAGAATATTTGTGCGTGAAACCAAACATGAGCTTTAAGATTGAAGTTTACGGACAAAAAGGTACAACAATAACTTCCAATTTTCACACCAATATTTACTTGTTCAGATCTTGAGCGTCCAGCAGCTTCATAGAATATGCACGCTTTACTGGGATGACAATTACAACACCCGAAGTGTATCTCCCGATGTAAGTCGAGAAAAATTGTTTTGCAATTGCCATCCAATAATGCATCTGGTAGTTATTAATAGCGTTACCACGAACCCTTTTTTCCTATAGGTGATTTCTAGCATGAAGATTCTCATGACCGATGATTCCAATGATGATGATAACAGCTCCTTTTTGTTGGATGATAATTCCAGGTAAAACCGACCTCTTTTTTCCCGGTAATCATAAATTACTGTTATCCTCGGCCAGACCTACTAACCATGCTTGGCTTTATGTATTGCAGTATTCCTTTTCAGTCGATGACATTTCTAGTTCCTTACAAGACAAGAAATATTCTGACGTAAAGCCTCCGGAAGAACTCAT
>CM046382.1:15299353-15309448 GCA_025413485.1 Ficus microcarpa | reverse complement strand
TAGACATCTAGTAATATATACTAGTAGCTTATGCTGTAGACGGTGTTGTACTTACCGTCTATCCGTGTGCTGCTTGTCTTACTCCTCCTCGAGCTTAATTGCAGAATCCCTCCTGCTCGATCGAAGGACGTACATGAGATTTCTAATCTAGTTCATGTGGGTTTTTCGGTGATATGTCCCCCTAAAGATAAACCATGCATACATAGAGGGTGACTACCTTAGTAGTCTTATTGATCATGAACCATGATCTATAAGATACGTTGGTATCCATTTCTACACTTAGCCATATTAAAAATGTCGGGTTAGATAACATCAACCCTTGAGCTTTGATCAAATTTATGGGTCAACCAAGGTTAACCCTTGTGATCTCTAATATAATCCCTATTCGGCTTACTTGAGGATTGTGGGATCTAAGTCCCGATAACTCGGGTTATAATTTCCCGGTTATCATACGTCCTAACATTTCTTTGAACACTTAACCAAAAATCCATTTGCTTGAAATCTTAACTTAGAACCATTTTCTTTAAAAACCTTAACTTATAACTTTTTCTTCATAAAACACTTAGCTTTTTAAACTTTATTTATCAACTTTTCGTAAATTCGTAAATTTGCCTTATAATTTCATAAACATTTGGGGGTCGGAAACTGCTTTTGGGACAGTTTCCATACTTGAAACAACGTGTTAGCTCGAAAACGTTTTTCCTAAGGGTTCTATAAATCTTGCACAGAAATCTTGGATTCCTGCGCAGTTTTGGATTTCAGTTTTAGTTAAAATAGTTTTGAATTTGAAAATGTTTTCTTCACGAAGTTTAGCCCTCAAGGTTCTAAACTTTATGTTTTGAGAAATTTCTGATTCTGAACGATTGGTACCAGTTTTTAATTGAAACGAGATTAACTTTGAAAACGAGTCTTACAGACCATCTACGGGTTTTCTTTGTAAAAGAAGGCTGTTGGAGCCTTATTTTGGAAAACTGGTTGCGTTGGCCGCTAGGAAACAACCTAGTCTACAACTTTCGTGTTTTAACTTTTTGCCCATTCGGCCTCTAAAGGCCTGTAATCTGTGTTTTACCGAAACAGCTCCCTGGAACCCGAGAGCTAGTTTTGGTTCTTACATTTCTTGTTACGTCCTAAGTCGCGGGTTCTAACTCGACCACCCACATCGGGAGATAATTATCAAACATGCAGCGCATTCTAACGTCCCTTAACCCTATCATACAGCCCATGTGATCTTTGCAACCCAAAAAATCCGAACTCCTATCCTAGGGTTGCATATCCACTAGCTAAACATACATCACACCAATCATGCATTTTGGTTCATAAAAACATAACATACATGCATAAAACTACTTAACCTAATTTGGGGACATATTACCTACATCAAACCCTAACATGCCAATCTAGCAAATCAAGCATATAGCATAAATTATGAGCATAAAATCAAGCCAAACCACACCTAGAATCAACCTAACCAAACACATAGCACACAAGCACATCTAAGGCAGCCATTGAAACCTACATAGGAGCTTATGCTCTTACAAAAATTTTGCATAAAAATACACATAAATCACATGCTTAAAACTCATTTAAACTTGTGAAAAAGCTTTTAAAAATTTTACCTCACAAGATGGGATTTTCGGCTTAGGGTTTGGATGACCCGAAAAAATCTGCTTGCACCAAGAGGTTCAAGGCTCGGCTGCTCACTCCCCACGCACCAAAAATCAGATTTTTGGCTCCCTTTTGGTCTCCTCTCCTTGCTCGGCTACTCAAGAAAGATTAGCCCCAAATCTGAAATTTTTTTCTCTCTTTTCTCCCACAAACCCGAGGGCTGCTTGGAGTTAAAATCAAGCTCCAAAACTTGCACCAAACTCACTCCTTTGGCTCACCAATCAAACCCGAACCTTAAGCCCTAATTTTTACCCCAAAATTTTGGTTTTCCCTTGTGTTTCCTCTGCTCCAAACCCACGGCAACAAGGGCTGCTGGCTGCAGGAAATTTTTTTCTTTTTCTTCCACTCGGTTTCCTAGCTACCCGAAGCAAGAAGAATGGCTTAGGCTTGAAAAATTTTTCTGATCTCTCACCCTTTCTCTCTCGGATTTTTGAGCTTAAAAATGGCAAGAACTTAGTTGCATTTTTTGTTTAAAGTGAATAGCAACCTCTTCTATTTATAGGCCAAGAACAAGCTTTCAAGAATCTCATTTTGACCCCTAAATTTTCAAATTTTTGGCCTTGTGGCATGCTAGGTGGCCGGAGCAAGGGGGAGTGCAAGACAACTCATGGTGAGTTGGCAAGGGCTAGGTGTCCTCTTGTGATTGGTCCAACACATCTCACATGCAATAAAATATTATTTCTTTTTGAGATATCTTGGGATTTTAAGGCTTTGTTTGGTTAAAATCTTTGAAACTTTGATTGTAAAAATTTAAATTCCAATACTGTAATAATTATTTTACAGTTTGGATTTTTCATAATTACAGTCAAAAAAATCGGATTGAAGATCTTTTCTCAAATCCTTCTGCCTCGTGACTTACTGTGGCGTGCTTGATTTTTCTAAGGTGGTTTTAGTTTCTAACTGTCATAAAAATTTATTCTTGCGTTATTTTTCATAAAACGCAGATCTTAAAATTCCTCCGTCATAATTTCGGCCATTTTGGTCAAACTTTGACTTTTCGGTCAACAGTTGACTTTTTCGGTCAAAATTTTGACTTTTGTGGAATCGAGTCGATTTCACTCCTTATTGTTCAAAAAGGCTATTTGCTTCTTCGAACAGTCATTTTTGAGTTTTATTAAGCTATAAAAACTCATAACACACATTAGAGCTCTGAAACAAGCTTTTTCATGAAATTGTATGTACTATTTACATTCAATTCATTACAGAAGCTAGTTACATGAAAAACTAGATCTCACAACCCGAGGCTGTCCTAAGGGCACAAACAAGCCTCAAAAGTTCACTCAACTCACTCTCTTGGTTCACTAGACCACCCGAACCCTCAAGCTCAGATTTTTTTCCTCAAAAATGTGGTCTCTCTCTCGGTTTCCCCTGCACCAAGACCCACGGCAGTGGCTGCTCTTGGCTGGCCAAAAATTTTTTCTTTCTTTCCCTCGGTTTCCTAGGCTACCCGAAGCAAATGGATGGAGTTTGGACAAGTAAAATTTTTTTTTCTGAACTTAGCTCCCTCTCTCTCTCGGATTTCTTGCCGAAATTTTGCAAGAGGTTCACTACACTTTTGAATAAAAATGAATAGGTGATCTCCTATTTATAGGCCTCTTGAAAGCTTTGGAAAATTAGATTTTCCTCCCCAAAAGTTTTGAAACTTTAGCCTTGTGGAGGGGGCTAAGTTCGACCATCAAGGGGGGTGGAAGACACCAAGGAATGAGTTGGCATGGACATGTGTCACCTCTTGATAGGGCCACCACACCAAAAGATAAGATCAAGTTGTTCTAGAAAATTTCTTGAACAAAGCTTTGGTTTGACTGAAAATCTTGAAACGTCAAGTTTAAAATTTTAAATTCCAATACTGTAAATATTATTTTACAGTTTTTGGATTTTTAACGTGCCGTCGGAAAATCGGGTCGAAAAATATTTTTCTTATTTTCTCAAACCCTTTCTGTCCCATGATTTCATAAAATACGCCGGATTTTTCTATAGTGGTTCCGGTATCTCATTTTCATTATCTGTTAAAGAAAATGAGTTTCTGCAGTATTTTTCGAAAAAAGCAGATCTTAAAATTCATGTTTCACAATTTGGACCATTTTGGTCAAACTTTGACTTTTCGGGTCAACGTTTGACTTTTTGGTCAAAATTTTGATTTTTCACAAAACGATCAGATTTCACTCCTTATTGTCCGAAAAGGCTGCTTGCTTCTTCGAATCATCAGTTTTGAGTCTTTTTAAGCTATAAAAACTCAATTCTTTGCAAAAGCTAGTTACATGAAAAACTAGATATCACAATCTACCCTCCTTAAAAATTTTCGTCCTCGAAAATTAAAACAACTCGGGGTAGTTCTTCATCATCGCATCTTCTAGTTCCCATGTTGCTTCTTCAACGCTATGGTTTCGCCACAAAACCTTAACCATAGGAATAATTCTATTCCTTAAGACCTTATTCCCTCTGTCGAGAATTCGTACGGGCTTTTCTTTGTAGGTTAGATCCGTCTGAACCTCCACTGGTTCTTGGCTGAGCACGTGGGAAGGATCTGGAACATACTTCTTGAGCATCGAAACATGGAAAACATCATGCATGGAAGCTAATTCTGGCGGTAAGGCAAGCTTATACGCAACTTTTCCAATCCTCTTGAGGATCTCAAATGGTCCCGTGTACCGTGGACTGAGTTTTCCTTTCTTGCCAAACCGCATTACTCCCTTCATAGGGGCAATTTTGATGAAAACAGCATCACCAACTTGAAATTCTAATGGTCGTCGACGCTTGTCCGCATAGCTTTTCTGTCGGCTAAGGGCTACGTCGAGTCTTTGTTTGATCTTCTTAATATCCTCGGAGGTCTTTTCGATGAAGTCCGTAGTTTGCAACTGTTTTTGCCCGACTTCTTCCCAGTGAACAGGCGATCTACACTTTCGTCCATACAACGCTTCAAATGGAGCCATTCCAATTGAGGCATGATAGCTGTTGTTATAGGAAAATTCGATCAGTGATAGCTTTTCATCCCAATTTCCCTTGAAATCTAGGACGCACGACCTCAACATATCCTCCAAGGTCTGGATAGTTCTTTCTGACTGACCATCCGTTTGGGGGTGAAATGCTGTACTAAACTTCAATCTCGATCCCATGGCAGCATGAACGCTCATCCAAAATCGTGAAGTGAAACGCCCATCACGGTCCGAAATGATTGATTTTGGAATTCCGTGCAGTTTGACGATTTGAGCTACGTAAATTTGTGCCAATCTTTCCACTGAGTGGGTAGCTTTAATCGCAACGAAGTGAGCTGATTTGGTCAAACGATCTACTACGACCCAAATCGTGTCGTTTCCACTCGTAGTTCTGGGCAGTCCGACTACAAAATCCATCGTAATCTGCTCCCATTTCCATTCCGGAAGTTCTATCTTCTGTAATTCTCCTCCCGGATGCCTATGTTCCGCCTTAACTTTCTGACAAGTTAGGCATTTTGACACAAATTCTGCAATCTGATTCTTCATGTTCGGCCACCAGTAGGTCTCCCTGAGGTCCTTGTACATCTTGGAAGCTCCTGGATGTACAGAGTATGGCGTTTGGTGTGCCTCTGTCATTATCCGTTCCTTCAAGTCCTTCACGTTTGGAACACAAATTCTCCCTTTAAAGTGAAGTATACCATCATCGGAAGTCTTGAACTCTGTGCCCTTCTCACTAAACAAACGAGCCTTCAGCAATGAAGAGTTATTTTCTTGATGAGCCTTAATGAAGTCCAGCAGATCAGACTTAAGGGTAAGCGAAGATAACCTTCCTATTATTACTTCTATATTGAAATCAGCGATCTCCTTCTGTAGAGGCTTAGGAAGTGCTTCAATGGACATCAGCGTGCCTACTGACTTTCTACTTAATGCGTCTGCTACCCTGTTAGCCTTTCCAGGGTGGTAAAGGATTTCACAATCATAATCCTTTACGAGTTCTAACCACCGTCTTTGCCTCATATTTAACTCCTTCTGAGTAAAAATATACTTAAGGCTCTGATGGTCGGTGTAGATTTCGCATTTATTCCCATACAGATAGTGCCTCCATATCTTGAGTGCGAAGACCACTGCTGCTAACTCCATATCATGAGTAGGGTAGTTCCTTTCATGATTCTTCAATTGTCGCGACGCGTAGGCTACTACCTTCCCATTTTGCATCAAGACAGCTCCTAATCCATTTTTAGAAGCGTCACTGTAAATCACAAAATTTTCTGCTTCTACATCAGGAATTATCAGCACAGGTGCGCTTGTCAACTTCCTCTTAAGCTCCTGGAAATTTTCTTCACACTTCTGAGTCCACTCGTAATTCTTCTCCTTTCGAGTGAGAGCTGTAAGAGGTGCTGCTATCTTCGAAAATCCTTCGACGAATCTTCTATAATACCCTGCCAGTCCAAGAAAACTTCTAATCTCTGTGACGTTCCTGGGTGCTGGCCACGAGCTAACTGCTTCCACTTTTGTTGGGTCTAAAGAAATTCCTTCTTTTGTCACCACATGCCCCAAAAAGTGAACTTTTTCTAGCCAAAATTCACATTTCGTGAATTTAGCATACAGCTGGTGTTGTCTCAACATTTCCAGTACCAACCTCAAGTGATGCTCATGCTCCTCCTGGGACCTCGAGTATATCAGAATATCATCAATGAAGACGATCACGAATTTGTCCAGGAAGTCCTTAAACACTCGGTTCATTAAATCCATGAAGGCAGCTGGGCATTGGTTAGTCGAAAGGGCATGACCAAGAATTCGTAGTGTCCATAACACGTTCGGAAAGCTGTCTTGGAAACATCTGACTCCTTAATCTGAAGTTGATGATAGCCTGAACGCAAATCGATCTTTGAAAATACTATCGCTCCCCTAAGCTGGTCGAACATATCATCTATCCTTGGGAGAGGATATTTGTTCTTAATTGTGATCTTGTTCAACTCCCGGTAATCGATGCACATACGTAGCGATCCATCCTTCTTCTTTACGAACAAGACAGGTGCTCCCCACGGAGAGTGGCTCTGCTTGATAAATCCCTTATCCAAAAGCTCTTGTAGCTGCACTTGAAGCTCCCTGAGTTCTGCAGGTGCCATTCTATACGGTGCCTTTGATACCGGTGCGACTCCTGGTAACAACTCGATTTCGAACGAGATCTCGCGTTCGGGCGGCAGTCCTGGTAATTCCTCTGGAAACACGTCCACATATTCCCGGATGATGGGAACATCTTCTGGCATCAACTCCTTTTCTTGTTTCCTATCCACCATGTTAGCTAAGTACCCCTGACATCCATTAGCTAACATCTTCCAGGCTCTTATAGCCGATACAAACTTAGTGGTGGAATTCCGAGGTTGCCCATGAAAGTTAAACTCATCCTTCTCGCCTAGGTTGAACGTTATCCGGCGTCTTCGACAGTCAATCCTAGCGTCGTATCTGCCTAAGAAATCCATCCCCAAGATTACATCGAAATCATGGGTTTGATTGCGATGAGATCTGCAACTAATTCTCTGCCATTGATGATAAGAGGAACATTTTGGATCCAGAAATTGGACCACAAAATTTCACCAGATGGTAAAGAAGCATTGAAGGGTTGTTCTATCCTATTAACGCTGTCTCCTAACTTCTGAGCAAATTCCAAGGATATGAACGAATGCGTAGCGCCAGAATCGAATAGTGCAATCACATCATAAGTGGCGATAGAAATCTGACCTGTCACCACGTGTGATGTTCTGGCTTCTGCATCTCCCTTCGTGTAAGCATAGATCCTGGCTTGGGGTTCTGGTGCTTCCAGTCTGCCTAGTACTGTCGTAGGTCCCTCAAGCCTAGCTTGTACTGCATGTATTTGCCGTTGGTTAGAGTTGCGATTCTGATACTGTGGCTGCTGGTTCTGGTACTGCGGTTGCTGGTTATTCTGAGGGCAATTCCTCGCAAAATGTCCCTCTTTACCACAGAGGTAGCAAGCATTAGATCCCTTCCTGCAGACTCCTGGATGTTTCTTCCCACAAGTCTCGCATGTAGGATAGGTGACATTGTTGCCATCATTTCCACGGTTATTCTTCTTCTGTTGGAAATTTTTCTGTTGTCCCTGGTTATTAAAATTCCCCTTCCGTTTGTTCTTCCCTGACTGCTTGGGACTTTGACCGGGGTTGCTTGCTTGTCCCCTGGTATTTGCTTCCGCATTCTGACGAGGTTGCGTCGATTTAGCAGCAGTCTTTTCTTCCTTTCTGGACTTAAAAATCTGGGCTCTAGCCTCTTTGTCCCGATTAATCCAGTACTCTGCTCTGACGGCTCTGCTAACACAATCTGACACTGTTTCAGGTGGACTACTGCCGGCACTGACTTGCTTTGCAATGTCTGTACGGAACATCCTCATCATCAATCGAACTTTCTCCTCTTCATTTGGGACCAGTTTTGGACACAAGCGAGCCAGTTGCTCAAATCTTCTGATTGCGTCCATAACTGTCATAGATCCTTGTCTGAAGTTCGTAAACTCGTCCTGTTGTACAGCAAGGACTTCTCTGTTGTAGTACATTGAGCGGAATTCATACTCAAAGTCTTGCCAGGACATAGCTGTAACATCTCTCCGCATCTGTACTGTCATCCACCAATGTCTAGCGTCCTTCTTGAGAGCGAAGGAAGCGCACAGTACCTTCTCCTGTTCTGTAAGCCTCATGAAATCCAAGATAACCTGGATATCAATGAGCCAATTATCCGCGGCCATTGGATCTGTAGGCCCCTCAAACTCGGGCGCCTTCATCCGTCTAAAACGTTCATACAGCAGGTCTTCACATATCACTGGCGGATTCGCTTGCATGGCAGCTGGTGCCTTGGAACTTCAGCATACTGAGGGACTTCTGGTTGCACCTCTGGCTGAACAGTAGGTACCTGAGGTACCACTGGCGGAACTGGCTGTGGAGCTTCTTGGGCTGGTGGTGCTGGATTCATTCGTTCTAACTGTTCTCGGAATCTAGCCATTTCCTGTTGTTGCTGCAGCATTTGCTGTTGCAAATTCGTCATTAAAGTCACTAGATCCGGCTGGGGCGGATCTGCGGCTGCGTTTCCCCGTGTACGAACCATGCTTATATTCCTACTATGGGAAACAGATATTATCATAGGCTAATAAACTTATCATACATTTCATTCATACCATCACATCAGCATACATGTCATGCCATAACATAATAACATAACAACTTCATCATACTGCATTCATACTTAACATAACATGTAACATCATAACATAACTTTCCATATATCCTGTGATCACACGGTCTCTTTTTGTACAATAAACAAAAGTACATCATCATATCAAAATACATACTTTACATACTTCAAAATACATCATACTGTTCATATTTACATATTTACGGCCAGAACTTCGGATGGAAGTGTCTAACACTTTCTCATCCTACATATATATACAGCCTAATATCCGAATAACATACACTATAATAGTCCTAACAAAAGAAATATGCGAAATCGGCCCTAATCTAATCAGTGTCGTCGAGAGTACTCGCGGACGTATCTGTATCAGAAAGTACTACTACAGGTACGGGTGCATCATCGTCCGCCATCTCATCGGGATCATCAAGGGGAAACTCCTCAGGATCCTCCTCATCATCTATATCATCCTCGTCATCACTAGAAATGTCGACAACGGGAGGGTCTTCCTGCTCCGGTGGATCTATCGGTATGACATCATCATCTGAGGCGTCCTCCGCGTCCATCGGGTCCTCTGCCCCTTGGGCAGGTATCTCCGGCACTGGCTCCTCGGGCCCCACCTCGTACTGCGGATCCTCGGGCCCTACCTCATACTGCGGGTCCTCATCTCCAGCGTCATCAGCAACGGGATCCTGGGCCTCATCTGCATGATCAGCGGCAGGTACTGTCTGGGCTATCGTCTTTCCTGCTAGTATGTCATCAGTGAAGCTGCCGACGGTCATCTCACGGCGAGGTGATGGAACGGACTGTCGGATGTGAGTCGGTACTCCGTTCCGTAGGAGTAGCAACGCCTGTAACTCGGGCTCTGCTATATCCTGGGGAATATATGGAAGCATCGTCTCCTGGAATCTCCAACAGTAGTGGACCATAGTCTCCCCTGGATAAGCGTGCCAATCCTGTGACATCCTCTGATAGCGAGTATGTCGCATGTCCCTATATATCGCAGGATCACGAATCGGCTCTCCGGCCCCTCGTGCTGGAAGTGGCCCATATCGGCTCATCACAGCTGTATGAAAATGTGCCCAAGTACGGCTAGGTAGCTGCGGCTCTCCTAATGTAACCCACCATATCCTAGCATCACCGATCAGACATCTGCTGGCTAGGGTGACCTGTAGGTTCTCCTCGATGTGACACATCGCGAAGATCTGCTCCATATCATGTAGCCATATCCCAATCGATACTGAGCGTCTGGTGCTATCGAAGTACTGAGGCTGCGATCGGTAAAAAGAAACTACAGCATCCC
>CM046382.1:15249253-15299253 GCA_025413485.1 Ficus microcarpa | reverse complement strand
CGAGAATCCAGCCTTCCAATTTTTACAGGATTAAGGCGGGTGATTCTTCAAGATTTCTCTTTTGTTGGTTGGCTCCAAATTCTTGATCGAAGATTCAACAGAACTTTTATGCTCTTTCATCGAACCCGATCAACGAATGCCCCGGACTGTAAATCCACCTCCCATATTTTTTTTTTCCTTTTCCTATATTCCTTCGATTTATTGTATCTCCCATGCGCTGGATGTAACATTATTCTTTTCAAATTAGAACTGTAGAGTTTCTTAGGCTGGTTTTTTTTTTTTTTTTTTTTTAATTTTTTTTTTTAAAATTTTCTTAGGCTGGTTTAGGTTTAGCTGATTTGGGCAAAGAATAGGTTTTGGTTTTTATTTATTTTATTTTTAGTTTCCTTGGGTCCAGCATTCTTTGTAGGATATATATGGTAGGAGGGAAAAGACAAAAAGAAAAGAAAAAAAAAAAAAATTCAAAATGTGATGTGGGTGGGACAAGCTGATCTCAAAGACTACTGCTCTTAGTCCCCAGATTTCAAGTTGTACAAAGCAGTAGAATTCATTCAGCAAAAACCCATTCGTAGACATTTATGTTTGTATGACTTGGGTTATACCATAGTTTTAATGTTTTATAATATATATAACTTTAATTTCAAAATGTTGTTCCAAAAACACAGTTCTTGCATCTTTGTTGTGTTTTATGTGTATGTTAAGGTGACTGAAAAAAGTGCCTGGCTTCTTTAACACAATTGTCAAAATTGCATCTTTTTTCCAGCAAAAAAATGATCAAGATTGCATTAGCATTAAGAATCTAGTTTACTTTGTTCGTAGCTGAATGAAAATACTATGGAAATTTATGTCATTTCGTTCATATATGAGCAAGCGACGATAAAGTGTCAGCCATCGAAGAATACGACATGTCGTTTAAATCATATGACTGGAGAATCCGTATGTCCTTTGTGGTAAAAATATAAACAAACTTTTAGAAGACAGGACGTGGCATTGGCTGAAAGAGAGCAATTTATCCAGCGGAAAAAGACTTGTGGTTTTTTAGTTTGGTTTTTGTACCTGAATTAGTAGCATTATGATAAGTTGGTTCTTAAACTTTTTTCTTTGTTTTTTTTACTAAATAACTTTTGAACTTTTTTTTTTTGTCAAATGATTTTTGAACTTCATGTCTTTCATTTCAACAGTTTTGGTGCCAAATACAAAAATTAACAATGGATTTTAAAAGTTTATAAAACAAAAAATTCTAATCATCTTATAATCAGGGAGTAAAATTATTAAGAAAAATGAAAATTATTTCAAAGATCAAATTATCACATGATTGCATATATAATGTAATAGTAATACCATATCTGACATTATCTAATAGTACAGAGTTTAAATCCCCTCATCTAAGTTTGAAAAAAAAAAAAAAAAAAGTCATACCCCTTTAACGACAGTGTCACAAACATAGTGTCAAAAGGCCAAAGCATGTCGTTTCTCATCTAAACGACAAGAGAATATCGTTTTTGCCACTTTTGCACTAAAACGACGTCAAATCCCACGAAAAAAATGTTGCTCTCCCCCCCCCCCCCCGGGGGTCTGTTTTTCAGTACAACAAGTCTCTCTGTCACGGGAAGCATCTGGACCCGTGACCAAATAAAATAATAAAATAATAAAAAAATAGATGTTTCAAAACCAAATAAAATAATAATAGAAATAGATACAATTAGAACTACTTTCTCTCTCCTATCATACATTACTGATCATAATCACAGCCAATACCCGTTTCAGAATCACACCCGAAGACTTCTCAAATTTTCATCTTTTTGCCCATTTTTTCTTCAAGACGCCCACAAGGTTAGCCCTTTCTTTTTTATTTTCTTTTTCTTTTTCTTTTTCATTTCAATTTCTTGGGTGAAAGATCGATATGCTTTTCTTGAAGATTGTGTCTGAAGGAATTGAAATTCGCATTTTAGAATATATGATGCTTGATTTTAGCTACATGGGATCGGATAAGGATAATGAAATGTGGGTTCTTTTTAAATTCTTCGTTTAGTGATTTTGTAGAGTGGGAAAAGTTTTTCAAGTGGATTAATGAAGTTGTGAAACTTAATGGGTTCTTGTAATAATAATTTTTTGTCCCTTCTATTAGCAAAATTACACTTTCTTATGTTATATTTATTCACCCAAATTGTACTTTAATTCACTCATAGATAGAGATTTGAACTCTAGAGCCAAACAATAGAAGTGAGTGTGGTATTGCCAGCAGATTAAACTTTCAACCACCTTTGCTGAATTTAAATGATGAAATATAATGCTTCTGATTGAATTTACTCGTAATTTATTAGACTTTTCTTGGAAATGAGAATTTATTTAAAGGGATGGAAACTGGGTATATCTTAACTTTTTGTTTGTTTGGGATTCATAAGACTCAGTAGAAAAAAATGAGAGGTTGATCAAATTTTCACCTTTTAAATGATTCGTTCCTTTTCCTTTCCTTTTCAGTTTCCGTTATCGTTTCTAGTTTGTGTTTGTTGTGCTATTCTTGTATTTTCTTTGGCTTTTAATGTGGAGGTTCTATCTCCCATTGGATGGAATCCGTCTATAAGTTGGGGAAGGGAAGAGTGTTGGTGGTTTTCTAATGCAACAAAGCTTTAGTTAGACATGCCCAAATAGCTTCCAAATCTTATAGCAGTTGTCATAAATGTGTTGATTTGTAGCTACTTGGGGATTTAGACATGATATGGTATGTCTGAATTTTGATTGCACAAGAATTTTGGGGTATTGGGTGTCGTCACGAATTAGTTATTTGTCTTCGTTTTATAGGTTCCCCTTACTTAATGATTTTTTCAATGGCGGCTGAGGCTCAGAGTTAACGTAGGTGATGTTTTATGTGGGATTCAGATTTTCCAGTGGATGATATTATGATATGTTTTCACAGCATGATGATTTGATGTGTGATTTTTCTTTGAAAGAAGGTTTAGATCAAAATAGACTGCATTGTGGTTAGCTCAGCAAGTGAGAGGGGAAGGGTTTCAGTTGGTGCTCCTAGGTTTGAAACCTAAGAGTGTTTTCATTTATTTTGATAAGTGGGAGCCATAAGCCCCACACCGTATTCAAAAATGAAAAGGTTTAGATCAAATTAGGGAGGAAACTCTACCGAAATTTGATTCATCTTTGGCACGCTTATCATGATACTTTGGATGGAGAACATTATTACACGTTAAAAAGTCCAGAATTGTTGATGCTGGTTAATCATATAATTGGTCTTAATTCCAAGTTTATCTTCTGATAGTACAATTCTCTTAATTCTTGACACAACCTTATGATGCCTCAGATTTTGAGCTTTTTCATCGTGGAAAATGAGTTGGTGGTGGGCTGGAGCTATTGGTGCTGCCAAGGTTAAAATCATAACCCTCGTCTGCAAAAGCACATATCCAACACAATTCTCATGTTGACAATTATTATTATTACTAATATATATATATATATATATATATTTTTTTTTTTTCAGAAAAAGTTCGAAGAAAATGAGGCACAAAGAAGCTATCAGAGTGTGGGGCTGGTGGTCGGTGTGACTGGCATTGTGGGCAACAGCCTGGCAGAAATCCTGCCACTCTCAGACACACCTGGTGGCCCCTGGAAGGTCTATGGTGTGGGGCGACGACTGCGCCCTAACTGGAATACTGACCATCCTATTGAATACATTCAATGTGACATTTCAGATCCTGAAGACGCCAATACAAAGCTTTCAAGATTGACTGATGTTACTCACATCTTCTATGTTACCTGGGCCAACCGAGTCACTGAAGTTGAGAATTGCGAGGTCAATGGTGCCATGTTCCGCAATGTACTGCATGCCCTGATCCCAAATGCCTCAAATCTTAGCCACATTTGCCTCCAAACGGGGGGCAAACATTATGTCGGCCCTTTTGAGGCCTTTGGGAAGATCGAGCCCCATGATCCTCCTTTCACAGAGGATTTGCCCCGATTGAATGCTCCCAACTTCTATTACACTCTGGAAGACATCCTGCATGAGGAGGTCAAGAAAAAGGATAACTTGACTTGGACCGTGCACCGTCCTGATGTGATATTTGGGTTTTCCCCTTACAGCTTGATGAACTTAATTGGCACGCTTTGTGTGTATGCTGCTATATGCAAACACGAGGGCCGTCCACTGAAATTCCCTGGAACCAAAGCAGCTTGGCAGTCTTACTCAGTGGCTTCAGATGCAGATTTGGTTGCGGAGCAGCAAATATGGGCGGCAGTGGACCCGTATGCAAAGAACGAAGCCTTTAACTGTCACAATGGGGATGTTTTCAAGTGGAAGCATTTCTGGAAGATTTTGGCAGAGCAGTTTGGAATAGAAGATTACGGGTTTGAAGAGGGGGAGAATTTAACCTTGACAGAGTTGATGAGGGACAAAGGTGATGTGTGGGAGGAGATAGTGAAGGAGAATCAGCTAGAGCCGACCAAGTTGGAAGATGTGGGGTTGTGGTGGTTTGCCGATCTCATGTTTGGTGGGGAATATCTGTTGTCCAGCATGAAC
This sequence comes from Ficus microcarpa, assembly GCA_025413485.1. Taxonomy (NCBI): domain Eukaryota; kingdom Viridiplantae; phylum Streptophyta; class Magnoliopsida; order Rosales; family Moraceae; genus Ficus; species Ficus microcarpa. Next base: position 15,294,728 of record CM046382.1, on the reverse strand, counting down.
AAGAGTAAGGAGCATGGATTCTTCGGGTTCAGGAATTCTAGGAATTCTTTCATCGCTTGGATTGACAAGATGAAAGCTTACAAGATTGTCCCCTGAAAATGTTGGATATCAAAGTTGCGGGGTTTGATCACGGTGTTGGTGACACGCAATCGATTATTGTGGATGTGTAGTTTTCATTCCCGTTTGTTTTTCCAAAACTTAATTCCTATGGAAATAAACATGAACAGAGATGAAGGGGGAAGCGTGAGCATGATTTGCTTGGCGCAAAGTTTAGTTGAATGTTACTGTGACTTAAACTCTAGTTGCGTGATGTTGTTGAATAGATTCACAATCGAAAGGCTTGAATTCGTCTTAAGCGTCCGTTTTGCAAGTCAAAAGCTATAAAAGTTCTTGAGGTATGCCGATTGCCACACAGGATTTTATACGTCGAGACGATGTTACGTTGAATAAACTGTCCCCATTTTCTTCGTGTTCATTCTTTTCTTTGGACGATCTTGAACTTTGTTAGACAGGGCTTGTTGAGGAGCTTTCGATTTAGGCTCACGGAGTTTGGTCAATAAGCTTCCAAGACTTCATATGTTGTAATATTTTTCACTCCCATGGCTGCAAAAATTTTTGTTTACCTGATTTTTTCCGTACTTTTCAGCTATTAGTTGTATTGAAGTTTGTACAATATCAATGTGAGTTGTATTTGAAAAATTGGTACACCTATGCAAGCTCTGTAAGAATTTGTGTCCCTGACGTTTTCAATTTTCAATTTTATTATTAATTTTATATCAAATCAAGAGGGGCATAAATCTAAGAGGGATGAATATGAGAGCACAAAACTAAGAAAGGAGATAAAGAGGGGGCATAATATCTAGGCGCAACTACGTAAAAACTTGTGGGGAATTCCATTTGAATGGTCATTTTAAATATGCGTTTGTTAGAAACAATTAGAAATAGAGCGTTCAAATATCATTTGTGTTTTTGTTCTTAAATGATAAAAAATCTTCTCCCAAAATTTTCATTCATTGTGATATATATTCTATAGTGATTTAAAAAAAAAAAAAATTTCAAATGTCTTTTTCTCGTTTGTCTCGTGTCTTTTTAAATAGTTACTTTCAAATACATATTTAAATGTTTATGTTCAAATATTTAATGATAGTTCAAATGTTTACTTTTAAATTTTCCATTTAAATGTTTTCGTATCAAATGTCACTGGGACGCTTCTCCCGAATCGGTAGTTTGTTTTGCTTTTATATTAAAATATTGGATATTGGATCGACTACAATTTTGAAATTAAAAAAAAAAAAAAAAATTTCACGGGCAAATAGGCCATAAATTACTTTCACAGGCCTACATGGGCTGGGCTGGCATAAACAGGCCTTCCTTCCTCATGTAAAGCCCATTCCAGTCTTAATAACACAAATTTCTCCCCTTTTAGATAAACTAAAAATCACCCTAGAAAAAAAAAAAAAAAAAACTTAATGCTTCATTTAAAAGACACATCTGTTTTCTATCCGTATGCATTTAAATGTCTCATTTAATCGTTATATTCAAATGTATTGTGTGATTGAATTGTTCATATTTAAACGGCTCTAACGTGTATTGATATATGAAAGAGAGTATGTGACATGATTGATAAAAATAGATAGAAAAAAGAACTGAAAAAACAGTAATATAAATGGGTCTACTGTTCAAATATATTTATATTAAAATAAAATATATGAGATATCCAAACACATATTGTATGATATTGAGATATAATATATAAGGATTGTCTATTCAAACGAATTATAAATCTTTATGTAGAAGCTCCAAACTAGAAATATAACAAGACAACCAAAACAAACAGACATTTAAACAATTTGCATGAGAAAATACACATCTTTTTCTATTTAATTATCTGCCAATTAGGAGACTTTGTCCTTAATTAAATCTTCATTAATTTAGATGCCTCAAGCCAATATAACTTAGTTGCAATATTGTCCCAATGCATGCATTTTCCTTCCCTCTATTTCCCTCCTCTCGATACAAGTGGAAAGAGAAAAAAAAAAATAAAACAAAAAACAACGGGCTCAAATTTTTTGTTGCAAAAGGAAAAAAAAAAAAAAAAAAAGAATGCTTTTGAATGTGCACGAATATTATTCTAATTCTGGCCTAAGGTGGGTGCACCTTGTTAATAATTAGACTTGGAAGCACATGGAGTTCTTTTTTTTTTTTTTTTTTTTTTGAAAAATTAAAAAGAAATGCTTGTACTTGCAAAAATATTTTAAAAATTAAAAATTATTTTTTTATGGTCATTAAAAGCTAAATGTTGACCGTTTCTTCACCAACGACAACCATTCAAACTCTTAGCTCCAAAACCTTCATGTGAAGTCACATGTGCATCCCATGTTTCGCATCTGATTCATCTTTCCCCACTTGGACATACAAATTTGACCTTAATTTTTTTAATTCCCCCAAATATCCTTTCAGTTATTACAGTTATGGAGTTTAGTTGCAATTATTTTAGTTTATTTTATCTATAGAAAACAAAAAAGAATTAAAATAAATTAGCAGTAGTACGAATAGAGGGATATGGATCAAGGTGGTTCTGAACTTCACGTTGGTGGGTTCAGAAAGTTCTAGCATGCAAATTGTATTATGCTTCGTTCAATAAAGACAAATAACTCGAAATGATTCGACTTCTATACTTTTTTTTTTTTCCCTTTCTGTTACTTATAATTATGTTATTTAATTAATATCACGTCAATTAATATTTTATATCACATATTATGATTGTAGAAATATTTTAATCGATGTGTCATTGTTGATGTCGAAAATCTTCTGTCACTAACACCCAAGGTGGTGGTCTGGTACAACTGGTCTTGCACAGTCATTCTGCCGTTGATCACCTGCAAAAAGGGAAGTACCTTGAAGTGATTGGGACATCGGTGTGGTGTCTGCTGTGGGCACTCTGATGCTTAAGTTAGTGATGCTGATGAGCAAGTGGAGAGACAGAGTTTTGACAAGAAAAATTGTCCATACCTAAAATGGAGGGTCGACCCTCTATTTATAGGCGCTCCCCGCGGGCCCAGATGTTCGGGTGGCCCGATCGGGTCGGCTCCCTAGAGCTCCCAGTGGGTAAGTAGGCTTTAGGTGTATAGGAGCTATAGGTCCAATGGACCGGTGCCATGTGTCCACGGTTCGGTATTAGGGGACACTAGGGTATGCTGCCGTTGGCACTAATAGGTATAGCCTCAGTCGGAGCAGGTGGTGGAAGTTGACGATGTGACCTCTGGAGTAGAAGGCTATGCATCAGACGTCAGGCTACGCATGGTATCACGTGCGAGGGGCTGATCGTCTGGAGCAATTGAATCGTCCCCGGGTACTATCTAACTCGGGTACATGGCAAACCTTGACGAGGTGATAAACTCTGGCTGGGTAGCATGGTCTCCTGGGGAGCACCCTCTGGTCAGATCAAGTCGGGTCAGCAACATCCGATTAAAGCGGTAGGACACAATTTTACCACCCCCACGTGACCGAGTTACTCTCGGCAATAGGAGTTTGTGGTCGGGGCCGATCACGACATCAACAGTCATAATATTATTAGAGTGACATGAAAAACGACAAAAATTAACGGATATATAAGCCAAATCCAACTCAAAATGGTTGTACTACTTATTCATTGAGAAGTTAAGAATATCAAAATAAAATTCTGGCCTCAGCGTGATAATTTCATCATCTTCTTCTTCTTTCTTCACTCTCTTTTTTCAATCGTCGTAATATTAAAATTATAGCTTGTGATGTTCTGTGATTTGAATTATGCCACATTAATTAATTGATATCCAAGTATGATGTTAGTTTTGGTGTTTTTTGTCCCTTGCCTATGGAATTGCAGTAGTCAACTGTGTTTTTTTTTTTCTTTTGCTTTCTTCTTTTTGGCTCGAGGAGAATTTGTACAAATATTTATCTTTGTTTGATAGAGTTGGTATTCAGGCGAGACGGAGATGGATATGTTTCTCTCACTCTTACCTCTCGTCCTTACCCCCGCACCTTCATACTCGTCTTATTAAAGACGGATATACATGCAGTTAAAAATCTCATCCTTTTATTTCACGTCGATCGTTGAATAATATAATTTCAATTCTGACTTTAAATGGGCAAAAAAAGAAAAAAAGTTAGCCTCAAACATAATGCTCCAAAACCTCGAAAGAAAGCCATTACTCCTCCACAAATTTCCATTTGATAAAAAGCTTTCTTTACTAGGATAGCGGGATTCTTGGTAAGTAAGTGTTTGTTTGGCATATGAGTTTAAACTGAAAAAATCCAATTTGAATTGAGAAGTAAAACATGATTGATGTTTGTAAGGAAGAAAAAAAAAAAAAAAGATTGTGGTCCAGATTTTAAAAAAATGAAAAATCCAATTTGAATTGGATTAAATAGGTTTGAACCGATATGGTGAGTAGAGTGTGCGGGACTGGATAGCTAGTTGGTGCCCATCTAGTTGCATGTAATAGTTATCTCTTATGCTAGTTAATTCCCTCTCACCATATATATATATATATATATATATATATGCATGTAAAATTTGAACTGATATCTCAAACAAGAGCTAAATTATTCAATGTTTCAGTTGCAATTTAACAATGAAGTTAATTTAGAATGCCTTAGGCGTGATAACAACAATATCCCTTTGTTTGGCAATTTTACCAGATTTTGATCTGCAAATACTGAATCTAATGGAACGGGATATGACCGATCTTATTTCAAGTTTGGGGTCTTTGGCTCCTAACCCATTCTATGTAGGTTTTAAATAAAATTTTTTTAATGAGAATAATATTATATTTATTTAATTCCATGTTGAAATACGTTTTTATTGTTAGTGGGAAATTGTCTATTATTGTATATGTTGAAACTTTGAAAAACTAAAAAATAATGAAAAATGCATAGATTGAATAAATTATCAATCAAAATACTAATCACAAATAGGCAAGGTAATTAGTGATCTATATAAAAATTAAGTAAGAACGAAAAATATGTAATACTCTTGACATCGAACTAATACTAGTTACTTCGTCCATAAAAGATGAGAAAATATCAATACCAAAAAAGCTTCTAAAAAGGGTCAAAGGTATTTGGATTACGTTCTTGAATTGAATAATATTGTTAACAAGACATTGACTCTGAGTAAATTCTTATAAAATTGAATATATTTCATGTAGTCTTTCTATTTTTGAACAATAAGAAGTATGGGAAACTATCTTGTATCTCTAGCGTTTACGTGAAGCCAGGCTTTTTGTTGTAACATAGAAGAACAAATTTATAAATAAATATACACTCTCAGCAAAATACAATCAATATAAATGTGTATTATTGGATTTGGCCACTGAAAATATTTGAGGTACCGAAATTACACCTAAATATCACCATTTTTTTTTTTGTTTTTTCAGATTACTCAATGCTTTTCATTAAAATCAACTACGTTCGTCAAATATTGGAACATGACACTTCATGGGCAGATAATCGAAATTTCAGTAAAAATTTTGGTCAAAATCTCCATTTGTTGACGTATAATTTGTCTTGGAAATGTATATTGTTCCAAGACAACAATGTCAATAGTAGTCACATAATGATCACATATATATTAATTTCGTCAGTATCCACGCAATTAAACTCTAATGTTAAAGTTGAATCCTTAAAAATATTATGGTCATAACGGATGTTAAAAATTGCAGGCGTTTACAAATCCTTTCTATAATGTATAAGCTCTAATTCTTCAAAAAAAAAAAAAAAAAAAAAAAAAAAGGAAAAGGGAATTGGTGGTGAGACTCATAGCTAGTAATGTCAGGTGGGATTTGGCAATTCTCCAAGGTTGATCACTTATGTACTTTAAGTGCAAAAAGAGCAAAGAAAATAAGAAATTTAGAGCGATTCACCCTCAAAATTTGACAACTATGTCCGTCAAGGAGTTGGGAACTTCACTACAAAATTGCAATTGGATAACTTCTTGACTTAGGGTAGTTTTTATAACCTTCTATGAGATCAACACAAATGTTCGAATAAATATATAGCAAATATCTTCATTATTAGGATTATCCTTGATTCAACTAATATCAATTTAGCCTTATCTTTGATATGGATTTGAAATTAAAGGCTTCTGAAAATTATTCTCATAATTTCAGGATTAAATGACCTATCCGTGTTCAACTCCCCATTTGAGCTCGGTGTAAATCTCAATCCAACTCTCCTTTTTTAGCAAGGTTGTCGACCTAATCCTGATCGAGGTGAAATTAGTAGAGGAGTACAATTGCCTTCTCTTTTATCTTCCACTCTCAATAATTAGCTCGGCCATACGCCCCAATTGTGCTCGACCCCTAGTTTGACAACCGTTGGTTTGATGACATTCATAGAATCAAGCTTGACACCAACGAAAAGACTTGTGGTAAGAAACCGGTCGCCGCCGACTTGCTCAGCTCGGCCACGGTACAACAACAATATCTTTCTCCAACGGAAAAAAAAAAAAAAAAAAAAAAAGAAGGTAGGAGAGGCATTTTACAAGAAATATCTAAAGAAAATCAAAATAAAATAAGTTGGTGCCAAAAGAGAGATTTTGGCCAACATACTATTTGGATGCATGACCTAATTAGAGCAAGTACACTTAACTTATTCAAACTTTGGAACCGACTTTATTAACCGAATCTAATTATTGGAAACCGTGTCATACATATTAATATGGGAATGATTTAAGAAGAAATGAGAAAGACCAACCAATTAATTAGTTTACTTTACTATACTTGTATATAAAAATCCCATTTTCTTTTAAGGTAATAAATAAATACACCCCATTTTAAAATCTTATCTTAAATTTAATATATGTCATCACCTGATAATATTCTTTGTCAAAATCATAACATGAATTGTTTTTGTTATAATTCTCGATTAGATTCTTTTCCTTGACGTGCGTTTTGCTTCTGACAAACCCCACAACAATAGAAAATAGAAGAAAAACAAAAAGAAAATGAAAAGCCTCGTTGAAAAGAAGCAAAATAATCATTGTCCGGATGTTCTTACATATGTGTGTGCAATAATAAGATTGAAAAAGAAAAAAAAGAAATTAATAAAAAGGAGACAAATGATTGAATTGTTTGTGCACCAACTGATTTTGATCAAACCCATTATTACACTCTTGATTAGGTCACATGCAAAGTCCTATGTAGGTCATCCCTGACTTCTTTATTTTCGAATTAATGGAACCTTTTTTTTTTAATTTTATTTTATGATCTACTCCAAATCCTTGTCAATGCCCTAAAGATTGCAAATTGTGTGTATAGACACACACACACACACACACATATGCTTTTTCTTTATTTTAGAACCAATTTTTGTCCTAACCTTTTTGGTTAGTCAGCAAACTTCTTGACTGCTGTAGTTGTTTATCAATACATATACATATATATATATATATATCAAGTTCAAAATTCAATTTCTTTTACGAGGACTAACTTTTTTTTTTTTTTTTCCTTTTCATATATTTAGTCATGATACATATAAGCATACATGTATAGAGACACACTGTCATATAGAATAAAAGTTGATTTAGCTAAGAGGTGTAGCTTTTAATGTTTCTTTTTTAATGACTTTGATGAATTAAGATGTGCCGTTCGATATAAAATAGTATATTAACTTATTTTTGCGAGACATTATCGGTATAGTTACATAATTTAGGATGGTTTGTAGGAGCACTATTAGTGCTTTTGGAGATTGGTTAAAGATAACAAGTCAAATCATGATTATATGAGAATCTAAAGTTAAGTTCAAAAAAAAAAAAATCCAAATATGTTTGCGCAAATGATGCCTATATAGAGGCTTGTGGAAGAGGGCTTTTTTCTTTGTATGACATGTCCCTGATTTTCTCAACTATTCATGTTTCCATGTGACATTTAATCCAATATCAAAGAAACAAATATAGCTTCTATATATACAGAAAGAAAATGATTATTAAAGGTTCTCTCATCTAAAATATTATGTCAACCAGTTAAACAAATCATTCAGGAGAGAGAGAGAGAGAGAGAGAGAGAGAGAGAGAGAGAGGCATATGTTTTATGGTTATAGAATAAAGAAGAAGATTTACATATTAAATTTGTCCCAAAGGCAATCTTAACATGGGACCCCTTTGGCTTTAATTTAAGTCTTGTGAAATATATTTCCAAACGTTTCTTCAACCATAATTGGAGGGAAAATGCTATTTGTCTGTTCAATATTCATACTGAAAACCTAATCATCTTAAGTTGACATTTATATACGTGTCCTAAAAATTTTTATGAAAAAGAACCTATAAAGTTATAACACATCAAAATGGGTTATAACAGGCCACTCAAAACTAATAGAAGTGTCATAACTAAAAGTATATCAGAGAGAAATATACCTTGAGCTTTAATAAGAATAAGAAATGGCTTATAAAAGAAGAAGATGAGTGAGAATTTCCAAATAGCTCCATAGGAAAATTGAATTAATACTTTTTTGTTTTTTTTGTTTTTTTTGTTTTGTTTTGTCTTTTTTTTTTTTTTTTTGGTGAATGGAAAAAGGATAGCTGATGTTAAGGCTAGATAGTAGATTCTAATTAGATTGGCACCCACTATATTTCTAATCATCCATCAAATCATCAAGTCAAATATTAGTAATAATAATTAAAAAAAGAATACAAATTCAAACAACAACAACTCTAAAGAAAAACCACCAAATAATAAAATGTGGATAGTACATTTTCTTATAACACTAAGATCTTGAGGAGCCACGCCATATTAATCACAGTCTTATGACTAATGCTATGTTTGGTAGATGTGAATAATGAGAGGAAACAAAAAAGTGGAGGGATTTTTAAGGAAAAATAGGATTTTAAGTTGTTCCGTAGGAGAAAAAAGTAGAGGAAAGAGAAAAGTGTAGAGAAAATATGACCTATGAGTCCCACCATTTTTCATCTCTCCAAAAGAAAAGATATTGGGAAGGAAAACTTATCTTCCTTGTGTGAATGCTCAAATTATCTTTTTATCCTCATTTTAAACTAAATTGATATTAAATAGTTGACAAAATAATAATTTAATTTATCACCTTTTTTATTCCTCCTTTAATATCAAACAAGATAGAAAGAAAATCAAGTTTCTTTTTTTCCTCCCCTTCACATTTTCCCTTCCTAATATGTTTCTTTCTTTACTCTTTTCTTTCCCTCTTACCCGACGGAGTGAAAAAATGACATGTAGCCACATTAAAAAAAAAAATGTTACAACTAAAAGCTTCATAAAACTATATTGTAATTAAATATTAATATTTTTTTTTGTAATGGATTAACACTCCATGTGTGACATTTATTAAATATAATTTATGGCATTTTATTTTTATTTTTATTTTCCAATTTCTAATTTTTTTAATCTATGTTAATGACCCTTGAGGACATGTATTTGTACTAGAACAATGATGAGATGATGAATAATGAAATAGGTTGTCACATGCATGATCATTTCTCTCTCCTTTTAGTTTCTTTTATTTGTACTGCGAAATGTGTTATTTTATTATTATTGTATACAAGACTATAATCATTTTTTACTATCTGAAAGTTCTACAAGATTTGGAGATTACTATTTCAAAAGAAATCTTATATGAATATATGATTATTATTTTTATAATCATTAATATTATTTCAATTTGGAGATGGAGGATTCAAGCTCTTCAATTTATAATGAAATTAGGTATAGAATTATAGTTAAATTATACATGCAATTATATATAAAGGATTATTAGTTAATGCATAAACTTCAAGTACCAAACCATACACACAGATCTCAAATGGAAATGCTCAATGTGTAATAGGAAATTAAAGCAGCATATTTTTGTTTATGTTAATTACAAAAGAATAAAAAGCAAAGTATTTGTTTCTGTATTTAGAAAATTAAAATAAGAACAACACACATAACCACGCGATCTATTTTCACGGTCAAACTGATCAGCATAACTCACGCATTAATAATAGAACATATGTAATTGCAATAATTTTGAAAACAATAATTTTGAAAATTCAAATCATATCATTTTCTGCGATTCACAAGGTTAAAATTGAAGGTTCTACATAATGGGGGCTTGTCCTGAATGAATTTCAGCTAATATAATATATAAATATATATACTCTATATCACGAGTGAAGGTTACTAAGATATCATTTCAAGGTCAATTTTGTCTTGAACATTGGTGAGAAAGCACTGTTTAATGCGCTTCTTGGAAATATCAAGCTTGTCTGTCATTTTCGAGATAGCAATATTTTCACAACTTCCATGCCAAAGGAATGATTGTATACACACACACATATGTGTGTGTATTTCGATGCGATCGATCAATATAATATGATGAGATGACATTCTTCATCCTAATCTATACAAGTAGGACCCTCCCAAGATCGCAAATGCACACCATATGTACACACAAAAAGAAATATATATATATATATATATATTTATAAATATGTTCTTTTCTTCTCGATATGTTGGTGGCTTAACAGCCAAGAAAATTAAAGAGAACTAGTTGAAAACAATTTTCCAAGTAGGTTACTTTCCAAGCTGGCTTAAGTAGATTCAAGGTTTTGGATGCTCAAAAAAGTAAAGAAGATTGTATAGGGATAAGTATTTGAACCTCATATGTGTTTTATTAAAATACCATGTTCATTTTATCCTGCTTTTTAACAAATGCCACAATCATAACGGGTTTTAATTTAATGATAAAATTAACTTCCGTTTTAACAAAATTTGTCAAATTTCAAGGTTCGAAAAATAAAAACATAAGATTGATAAAATTGATCAAATATAAGGTACTCTGAGATGGTTTAAATTGTTTTTTTTTTTTTTTTTTTCGCACTTTAAATTTGGTCAAATTTTGTTATCATGAAATTAAAACGTGAGAAATAATAGTGGCATTAATGAAAACACAAGTAAAACATAACATTTTGATATATCAAAGTGGTGTGATGGTATTTAAATCCCAAAGGTGCATATGTAGCCTTTAAATGAGTGGATATATCCTTTTTTGTTTGTGTTCGTTTGTTTTGTGTGTACAATTATTTCTAGTTTGTTGTTCTTATTGTACTGTTTTGTTAGCCTTAATTTGTGGTTAGATTCTCAACATTTTTTTTTGGTTTTTTTTTTTTTTTAATTCTCCTTTTGTTAAAAAATTTTGGTGATCAGTTATAATAAGATGAGTTATTCAGTTGGTGTGAACCTAGTTGATAAATTTGAGTGGCAGATTTTGTTCTTCCTCTTCATAAGTGTGTGTGTGTGTGGTGTGTATATATATATCTATATATTTACAATTCAACTTCAACGACAGACCAAACAAAGAGCAAAAGACAAGAAACAACCTTATAGAGAATGCAAACGAAACCCCACCTAAAATCTAATTTTATTTACATACCTTGTAACCTAAAACACGAAGTTTATAAATGCACTTTTTTTTAATAGGTGTAATTATATATCTCGTCATAAATTGTTGAGTTCTATTTGTCCCAAGGCACTGAAATCACAATCTTTGACATCTCCACAGCCATATTTGAAGAGGACATATAGCATTATTAGTCTAATGCTTCTTGTTGTGTTATTTTCTTGATTTGATAAGTATGATATTCTTTCTGTTTTTTCGCACCCCAATCCATTCAGAAAAGTCTCAGTTCTTCTATAATTTTAGTCTCATGCTTATTGTTGCCTTATTTTCTCGATTTGATAATTATGAAAGTCCTTTATGCTTTTTACAACCTAATCTATTAAAAAAAGTATCATGCCCTTCGTAGCTTGATTATTATTTATAATTCTCAATAAAAGGCAACATATATAGAAAATAGGAAATATCATACTTTAAAAAAAAAAAGAGGTTATATTACACGTTCCTATTGGATTATAAACGGGTCATTATCAACCCTACGAGACATTATGGGGGGTTTTGTTCTTGTGGATTATATTAACGAGGCCTAAAATATTCAACATTTGTAAGGATGATTCTACTCACTTCGAAGCCCTAATATTGCTAGAATATGAACCTAAGAAGGACTAAGCCACACCCCTCTCATCTTTTGCATGAAAAGAATAGAATTCACGAAACCTTAAGCAATTCCATACAGCACGTGTAAGTGCCTCTATTTTGTCAATCAACTTCTTGTTGTCTATATATTTATATATATATATATACATATATATATTGTAACACAAGCCAAGCTAATTTTGTCATATAAATATAAATATATGTACATATTTATATTTATATATATATTTATATAGCTTGAAATATGACAATTAGCTGTATCTCAATCTCTAGTGGGTGTTGAAGAAGATATATATTTCTCGTTTTGACAAGTTCCAACGCAAGAAGAAATGTATTAATATACTAATAGATATGGATACATGCATGGAATTTAGGGCTATACGAATTCAAGCAATTTTGTGAGTCCTCCAAGGTGAGAAATGTGATTAATTCTAGAAGTGGTCCATGATAATCACCACCTACTCCACGTGGGCGCCTCGTGCCTATCCTCGTCAGCCCTCTCGGCATTTTATCAATAAAACATTATTGAACTAAACTAAGAAGATTATATTATTGGTAATGTTTTACTTAGATAAATATTATTGGTAATCTTGTCTATGTCAAGTGGTTTTCGTTCAACCAGTTCTATTTTCAGGTTATTGAGTATAGAAATAAGTAGCAACAACTTGGATATGACATAGTTTACTTATTTAATTAACTCGGTCTCCAAGAGTTCATCCAACCTCTTGCGTTTTTTCCGTTTTTTGGAAACTCGCTGAAGGATCTTTTTCTTTTAATTACGTGTCTAAAATTTTATTCCCCTAAAGTCGAAGACAAAATCTTAGAACGAAATATACCTATCAAATCAAAGCCCCATCTGAGTAAAACGTCGACACCGTCAGCTTGTTCAAGAAGGGGCAGATCAACCACTCACTTTTTGGATAATCGAGATACGATAGGATATCACAAACAACATGTACAATTAGGGTTCCAAAAGTTATTGTTTTGGCGATAAAAATCTTGTGTTTCTCCATATTCTTAAGTTCCAATCAAGTACTCTTTATATTTAGGTCGTGCATATCCTTAGGAATTTTATATGATTTCATTGCTATACCTTATGTTTAATTTTGTGCTGTTCGTAATAAACAGTATGGGATAGTTCGTTTGTTAAGGGCACGCTTGGTGTTCAGGTTGAGTTTGAAATTGAATGAAATTTTTAGGTTGAATTTGACTGATTTTTCAAATAATTAGTTATAATTTTTGACTTTCTCAGAAAAAGAAAAAAAACAAAACCAACCGTAAAATATAGTTTGAGTTCAAACTCAACTTATAGTCCAAACATAGGCTAAGACTTATGCATGCATAAATAAAAATGTGGTAATTAGTGTTTTTCCTTGTCAAGTATTTTATACTAATATATAGCTAGCACCTAGCAAGAGTAACCAGGGTTTTTTTTTTTTTTTTTTTTTTTTCACAAATATCTTGTAGCAATATCTCTTGATGATCAATAATGGCATCGTTTTTTTTGGGGGGGGAGGGGGGGCAACTAATATCAGGGTATAAAGATTTAGTATCCCAACTAGGTTAGTATCCAAAATCTTAACCATCTCACACCAGGCCCCTAACTCTATTTATTAAAAATGAAATAAAATAATAATAATTTAAAGAAAAAAAGAACCAAGATATTACGATCCCAAAAGGAAAATCCACCCAAACTAAAAATTACGTAACAGAAAATGACACCACAAGGTTGCACTGAACTAAGGAAGAATCTAAAAAAGGAAAAGGAATGTTTATGTTAGTGAAACATTAAAAACAAAAATCCCAAAGGAAATCAAATTAAGCCCCCAATCAATGATGATATTGTTCTTAGTGGAAAATGTTTAAACTAAATTTGCGTGAGTTTGACATGGTAATCAAATTGTTTGGATCTTTACTAACAATAACTAATAAGTTTTCTATTTTAGACATTACGACGTCATATATTTGCAGAGTTAATTTGGATGTGACGCAACTTGATGAACATCAATAGTTGTACATAGGTTAACCTTTGAGTTAGACTGAAGGACTACGCACTAGTATTTATGTTGAATGGGAAGTCTCATATTTAACAGACAATATGAATAAAATATACAACTTTATTGGGCAAGAGACTAAGTTGATGAGAATAATAGGGGCGTGCAGAGATGTAAGGGAGAGATGAAGCGACTATTATATGTAACTATATGCGTTCTGCATGTGCAAAATAGATAAATAAAGCACATAAAAAAACCATGTAATAATCTGTCATATAGTGAGTAACGAGATTGTCACGTGACAGTTTTAGAATATTGATGAAAATCAACACGGATAAGTAATTTGAGCTTCTAAATACTATTAGTAGTAGAGTGATAATGTCTATGCATGTATATGTGTAATTTCTTTTGTCATTCATATATATATATATATAATATCATACGGATATAAGTGTGCATCTATGCATCTATACATGTGTAGATTATAACTTCGAGCTGTTGAGACAAATTGAAGTGTACGCACATCACCGTACTCTATATTATGGTCTATAATATATAGTGACTATATATATTACTAGATTTAAGACCTAATTTTTCATTTTGACATAACTTTCAAACAAATGAACATCCTATAGTAGATTGCTCTATGACTTTGGAGTGTATTCTGATTGGTCGGTTTCTTTGTTCATTTTGTATATTATCTCAGGCAAAGATATATGTACGAAAAATATAGAAAAACGTACAACACGTTGTTGGGACCATATCTAGACCAATTTTTCTTCAATACTATACGTGTCACGCAGTGTAGCTTCACATTTATTATAAAATTTATAGCCTTAAAAAAAAAAAAAAAAAAAAAAAAAACCTCCTAGACTTGAGAGTATGTCAAAGATAATATAATATTCTAGAATTAAAACTAGAGCAACAAGTTTTGCAACTATTATCTTCGACCTTGTCCCCAACCTAAAGGCATGTCAACTTCGCTTGTATTAAATTTGACTTAAATATAATATATATATATATAAATATATATGTATGTAAATCTATATATATATATATAATATTTATGAAAATGACACTTGTGCAAAATCACCACAAAGCCATATAGACGTGCTTCTTCAAGCAAGTTAGCGAACCTTCTGAAACTTTCGTCGATTTTATATTTATATATCTTCATAAATAGAGTACTATGGACCATTAAGTTGTTGAAAATGATAGACTCCATTTTTGTACGTACACTAGGCAAACATATATATGTTATATACTACCACATAACAATAATATTAATTGGCAATTACTAGGTCCTTCTTGTAGAAACTATATATACACGTATATATATATATATATATATCTATATGTATGCATTGCCGGTATGATATCTCCCTGTCAATGTGTATACTCTTGGCTATCACCTGTGCCTATCTACCAGAAGGTGCATCAAAATTCTAATACTTCCTTTGTTCTTAAGATTATTTTAATTCTTAGTTAAATATTTTATTTGTGTAATAACACGTTAGCTATAGTTCCTTAATCATACTTAACACATCTTTTGAAACTGTTTAGTTTCGTTAATTGCTGCATTATCCAACTATGGATTAATATTTTCAAGCTTCATTTAATCTTTTCCTCTTCTCATACATGGAGGGAAAAGGAAAACATAAAAAAAAAAAAAAAAAAAAAAGAAGAAGAAGAAGGGAAATTATACCAAATAGTATTTTTATAAAAATAATTGAAGTTAGTAGTAAGGTTTTAAAATATTTGAAGTAAATAATAAATTTAAAAGGTAAATAAAAATTTTGCTGGGTAAATTTTAAATTTTCAAGACGTAAATCATTTACTTGATAAATTTATTATTTACTCGTAATATTTAACAGACCCGGTAGATATTACATCAAAATCAAGGTAATATATATATATATATACTTGTGCACGAGTTTTTCAAACATGATTATAGGACTTTGGACAAATAGGTGAACAACCTAGAAGCGCTGCATAGGGTTATAAAAAGATGTTATTTATTACATATTACGACTAACCGTGTTTGCATACATATATATATATATATATATATATATATATATAATAAGAGAAAATAACTATCATCGAAGAGATTGTCTTTCGCTTCGCAGATCATACTTAAAATATACATAATTAGACGTTTTGTCTAACACACATAACAAGAACCTAAATTAAAAAGAAATTAGCCACATAACATCACATGATAGGAAAATATTTACTCTATGATTACAAAAATGGGTTAATATTCCCACTTGTGGGGTAGAAATTTAGCTTTGATATTTATAGAGATTTTAGGAACCCCACTCAAGATATAAGAAGGTGGCTCTACCATGTGCATGCTCTATTACTCCAAAAAATAATAATAATAATAATAATAATATTAGTAAATGAATAGAAAAGGAAAAAAGTTTGAAAAAGGAAAAACACTCCCACTGGAAAACATTTGCAGAGTACAAATATTGGAAACAAAGTATGGATAGTTAGTTTGCTGGTATAGCAAGTGGCTAATAGGGATCCCACACTAAAGGAGAATTTGCAAAAACCAAGACCAAAATAAATTTAAAACATACAAAAAAGACCTATCTTCTAAAAGGCTATGGATATCCATATCGTTTTTACTTTGCTAAAAAATACGATAAACCATACAAATAAGAAATTGTGAGCATGAACCACTAATACTGGTTTTTTTGTTTTTCTTTTTTAAAGAATATACTCAGAGTTTGATATTCCGTTGCTCGATTTTAGGATTCCTCTTCAGTTAATATGCTATGTGGTTTTGGGTGTGTGGTGGTATGAGTAAAAACCGAACCCATCTATAGAATAGAGTTAGATTAAGTACTTATCGTTCTGTTAATAGATCTCAGAATTTTTAAAACAAAGAACAAGAAGATAAGATAAGATAACATCAATTATCTCTTTTTTTTTAGAGGAAAAAAATTTGTAATCCTGATGCATATGATGTTACTTTTGTAGGTTGGGACTTAGAAACCAACTAATTAATTGTAATACACAAAGCAAAATAGCAAACGAAGCCTATCATTTGGACCCCACAAAAAAAAAAAAAAAAAAAAACTCTCTTTCTCTCTCCCTCTCTCTCTAAGCTATCAATTTGAAATTCCAATCACATGCTCCATGGTCAAGACCCCTCTCCTTATTTAAACCCCTCCATCCCTCCTTTCCCCCTCCACACATCAAATTCAAAAAAAAAAAAAACCAAACATTTATTCTTCTAGTCCCTCTCAACCCCATTTTATATAGTTCAAAGCAACCAAATACATCATCCTAGAACCTCTTAAAAATTAAAAAACCAAAAAAAGCCCTTTAATTCCCATCAATATTCTTTTTCCACACATTTTCACAAATTTCCCAAGCACACTATTTTCTCTTTCCAAGCGACCAAAAAAAAAAAAAACAAAGACTTTTCCCTCCAATATGTTAGACCACACTTGTCTTAACATACCACCAATGGTCCAACCCTTCAACTATGATGATCACATCTTCTCTCGCCGCTGCATTTTGGTTAACGGGCCGGTCATCGTCGGCTCCGGCCCGTCGGGCCTTGCCGTTGCCGCAGGCCTCAAACAACAAGGCGTTCCATTCATCATCCTAGAGAGAGCCAACTGCATTGCCTCTCTATGGCAACACAGGACCTATGATCGCCTCAAGCTTCACCTTCCCAAACAATTCTGCCAACTGCCCGGCTTACCGTTCCCCGAAAACTTCCCTGAATATCTGACAAAATACCAGTTCATAGAGTACTTGGAATCATACGCCAAGCACTTTGACAGAAGCCCTCTGTTCAATGAAACAGTGCAGTCTGCCAAGTATGATGAGACCTTCGGCTTGTGGCGTGTCAAGACCGTGACGACCGCAGGAGGCGGTTCAATCATCCAACCCACGGAGGTCGAGTACTTGTGCCGGTGGCTTGTCGTCGCCACCGGAGAGAATGCTGAGAAAGTCGTGCCAGAATTCGAAGGGTTGGAGCAGTTTGGAGGGCATGTCATGCACGTTTGCGACTACAGAGCTGGAGAGAGTTTCCGCGGGAAGAAAGTACTCGTTGTCGGGTGCGGGAATTCCGGCATGGAAGTCTCTCTTGATCTCTGCAACCACAATGCCAGCCCTTCCATAGTTGTTCGGAGCTCGGTGAGTAGAAACTTTCATCTGTAAACGCGAACTTGATGAAAACCTGACGGTTGAAAAACTGAAAAACAGAAAACACTCTGTTTTCCTCTGTTTTCAAAACAGAGTACTTATAAAAAAACTAACCAAAAAAAAATCTCTTTCTTTCTTTTTGATTTTCAATCACAGGTTCACATATTGCCGAGGAGATTCTCGGGAAATCGACGTTCGAGCTAGCGGTATCGCTGATGAAATGGTTTCCGCTTCGGGTGGTGGACAGGATACTGTTGATTCTCGCGAGGATTGTTCTTGGGAATGTTGAGAAACAAGGTTTGAAAAGACCAAGTGTAGGTCCTTTAGAGCTCAAGAACAAAGCTGGTAAAACGCCGGTACTGGACATTGGAGCACTCAAGAAAATAAGATCTGGGGAGATCAAAGTTGTCCCTGGAATCAAGAGATTTTCTCGCGGGAAAGTTGAACTTGTTGATGGGAAAATTCTGGAGATTGATTCAGTTATTCTGGCAACTGGGTATAGGAGCAATGTTCCTTCTTGGCTAAAGGTCAGTTTTTCTTTTCTTTTTTTTTTTTAAAGAATATTTCTTGGAATCCATGTGACAGTTATGGAAGGTATTAGTTTTTCCTTCTGTTTCATATATATATATATACATACATATATATATATAAACAAAGGAGTTTGAACTTAGACAACTTTAATAAAGCGGTAAAGAATCAGAGACGGTCAGATTGTTAGGTTGGTTTGGTGGCTGTGTTTTGTCTTTTTTTGGTGTTATTTCCAAAATTGGAGGTGGATAAAATGGTCTAAAATTTTTTTTGGGGGATTTTTTTTTTAAATATTTTTTACCAGGAAAATGACTTCTTTTCTAGAGATGGAATCCCAAAGAATCCATTTCCAAATGGGTGGAAAGGAAAGGCTGGTCTTTATGCTGTTGGGTTCACGAGGAGAGGCTTATCTGGTGCTTCTCTAGATGCCGTCAGTGTAGCACATGACATTGCCAAAAGTTGGAAAGAAGAAACAAGCAGAAAAGGAAATCCGTAGCGGCTCACCATCGAAGATGCATTTCGCATTTCTAAGAAAACGGCGACACCAGATTACGAAAATCCAATCCAATTCAATCCAATCCAATTCGCTCTGATTCAATCCATCTGTTTTTCTTTTGTGTAGAGAGAAAAATAACAGATAATACAAAGGGACATTGTTTCACACAAAAAGGTAGCCCTCTCCTAGGCATTAGACCACCAAAAGCCAAATAGTTCGAAAAAAAAAATAATAATTGGGGAAATTTTTTTTGTTTTCGTACAAAAAAGAAGAAAAGGGAAGATGAGGCTTGTTATTATTATTATTATTATTATTATTCCAATGGATATTTGTATTCAGGATTTAATAATCCTAGTCAAATGGAAAGAAGATTCTCACTCTATCTATTACATGGACAAATAAAATCTGGTCCAGTTGCCCTCATTAATAAGATTGATAGGCTTTTTCTTCAATCCCCAATCTGGCCCACAAAAGGGCCCAATTAATAAAAGTGGGCCCCAGTCCATCATGCGCAAATCTCTTCAAATTGATATCCCTCTTGAGTACTCCCAAAGTGGTTTTCATATCATCATATTGGAAATATAAGGTTTCAGACTCTCCTTCGTCTCCATGTTGCCTTGCACATGGATAGAGCCCACAAAAACAACAACAACAACAAAATAATAATAATAATAATAATAAAATAAAGAGAGAAAGAGTGAGAGAATTGATTTTTCATCCTTGGACGGTGCTGGTAATAAATATTCACTAATGACAAGGTAATCCAAAAGTCTTTCAAGAATCACAGTCCATCAGATGATCATTGAAATTGCAGGAACCTTTTCCTTCAAAAAGAGGGTGGGAAAAAAAAAGGCAAAAATTATTCCAAACGTGCATCAAAAACATTAAATATATATATATGTATGGAAGGTATAGTTTTCTATAGAAATAAAGACATCTTCAGATTTAAAAATTTGAAAATTTTTATTTAACTTTGTCATTTTTCAGCTGTTAACAAGAAAAAAGTAAGTTATAATTTGTCTCTTTTTCTCGTGTGGTTCGATCTCAAGCTTTAAATGATACGATTGGATATGAGGGGAAAAAAAAACATATTGAACTAAATCGTCAAATATGTATTAAATTTTGTTAGTTTTGTGTGCATATATATATATATATTTGATTCTGATGTGATTTTAATTGAATCTAATGTTTATAAATATATAGCACTGATAGAGATGACTTATTAGGAAAAATAAACTCTTAAAAAAAACTATTTGTATATTTTTAGAATTTAATGGCTATCTTTTTTAAAAGAAATTTACTTACTGAAGTTTAAACTTTATTCCTGATTTAAAAAAAAAAAAAAAAACTTTATATATAAGATTGGAATTTTCATGAAAATATATATATATATATATATATATGTATGTATAGTTGCAACTCCCAAGTGTTATGCATGGATGTCACATGAATGTTGGCAGTCATCACCACCTAAACCGATGGGGTATTCCTAAAAATTTTCACAGAAACAGCCTGAAAGAGATAATGACCCTGTTCTAATTTCAAAGCATATCTGACAGATAAAACTTCATATGCCTGAAATTCCTTTGAGAGCCATGATCAAATCAAAACATGCCCCAGCATTTTTTTTTTTTTTTTTTGCCTTGAAAAACAAATTCAACTTTTTAATCCCCCAAAGTTACCTGTATCTTTACCTCAGAATTTGAGGTGATGTGATCATTTCTCCAATGTAAAAGTCATGTGGGAAAATGTTATTGCTCTTTTTCAATTCCAAGAAGCCTAAAAAGTTACTTTTTTTTTCCTCCTTTTTTTTTTTTTTTTATGTCAAAACATGATAATAACAACCAGATACAATCAACTACCATTGAGTAATTAGATATAAACGGGGTGATAAGACGTTTGCTTTATCAACAAAAGGTCTTATGTTTAAGTCATCACCGTTACAGTGGTCGCGATACTTCAAGAGAAATTCATATATAACATGGGAGCTCTCATTTCTTAAGGTTATTTAGATACGTCATTCTCTATCATTATAACTTTTTTTTTTTCAGTTAAAAAAAAATATATATAGCTAGCCTAATTTGCCATTTATTTCCTCATACATTTATTTGCCACCAAAAGCATTTATCACCTTTTTTTTTTTTTTTTGCCTTTTATACTGTTTAAGTTGTCACCTCCGTGATGTCACGATACTTCAAGAGAGATTCATTTATTACACGGGAGCTCTCTTTTCTTGAGGTTATCTGCGCACACCATTCTTTACCTTTGTAAACTTTTTTTCTTAAAAAAAAAAAAAAAAGTACGTAGCTAGCCTAGTTTGCCATTTACTTCCTCGCACACTTTTTTTGCCACCAAAAGCATTTATCACCATTTTGTTTTGTTTTTTATTTGTTTTGTTTTTTTTTTCCATTTACACTTGTATGGCTTTCCAATTTGACATTCCAAAAGGAAAAGAAAAACGAAGAATAAAAGTTCTATTTCTTTTTTTTTTTTTTTCACTGAATTAAAAAGATTTAGGGTTTTGGTGAATAGAGTTTAAGATTAAAATAAAGAATTTTGTTGATTAGAAAAGATCGTATTTTCAGAAAAAAAAAACTTTTAGAAAAAAAACACATTTATTGAGTTAAACTTGAACGTGCAAAACACCCCCTTAGTTAAAGATAACCCATATGAGTACCCATGCTGTTTAATCAAACAAGCAGATGAAAAAGCTAAGTGCTTGTTTGGATACAAAGTTCAAAATACTAGTTTGAACTAAAATTTATGTCCTTTTCCTAAAAAATTTTTTGTCTTTTCTGAAAAATTTTTTTGTCTTATCTAAAAAATCAACAAAAATTACTATTACAATTAAAAAATCTTAACTCAAACTTACATACCAAACAAACTTAAAACTCAACGGGGGCCATCTCTTCACCAGTACCACACACTCAGAAATCTCCAAAATTTTAAAGAAAAATAAAAAGTGATAATTTATGCCGTCAAATCACTTAAAAATATATTTTAAAAAAGTGATTGTTTAACAATTTTGTTTTACCGATTAACAGATGATAAAAACTTGTACCTTATTAAATGTATTTTTCGTTTTTCGCATCTTATCATATAATTCACAAAAAAACAAAAACAAAAAAAAAAAAAAAAAAAGAATTGGACAATCTCAATCCTATCCTTTCCTTTAATGTGATTTTTAGGCCTATAGGAGCAAAGATTGACTTGAAGAAGTTTTCAGCCTACAAAATGAATACCTCAACTGCACTTTTGTCAAAGGTTTTTCTTATGGCTTTTACATGAGAAGCTTGAAAACTTCTCCAACTTCAAAAGAGACATCACCATTACCAAGAGAAGAAAAACACATGGGGGGTGGCTTCCTTTGTTGTTCTTCGCACCGAAAAGAGCCCATTCCTTTGTGTTCTCTACCACATCACTACTTGGTGTGTGTTACTGTTGTTGGATTATTCTCTCGGATTCGACTTCCGTGTCCTCTTTTTTTTACACACGGACTCTTCATGTCTTCTTAAAAATATTACTTTAACTAAAAAATTATATCATATAAATATATAGAGATATGTAAATCGAATTCGTAATATTGTTGGTCCTCTAGTCTCTTGTACATGTGATTAACATCAATGCCAGTATCTAAAATAATGAATATGTCGGCGTTCGTGCGTGTGTGTATATATATATATGTTTGTATATATGTATATGCATGAATAAATATATGCATGCATTTTTGTGAGACTTCACTTAGAAGAGACGAAAACGAAAAAAATAATTAATGCATGGTTTTGAGTGAACCATATTTTTCCATGTAGTTCTCGGAGAAAAACTAAAGCATGTCAATGTTTTATAAGAAGTGGAAGAAAATAGGAGAGGAAAAAAATGTATATAACCTGGAGGAGAAAAATAGAAAAAGATCGAGGAGGATATATATATATATATATAATTTTTTTTCATGTTGTGATTGATATGAATGACCTCTTCTAACTTTACGTTAGGAGAGAATAAAATTGATATTTTTGAATGATTTAAAATCTCAGACCTAATCCTTTTTTTTTTTTTTTTGGCTCTTATCAAACATTATCTTTTCGTTAATTCCCTTGTTCGTCTTGTTTCTTTCGCTTTCCCAGCTTTAAAACAGAAAAATACTCGCAAAACATGTTTCTTTTGCCTTGAATACTTAAAAATTTACAGACTCGAGTGCTTTTTTTTTTTTTTTTTTTTTTTTCCTTTTTTCAATAAAAACTAATCTACTTGGTCGGTTTTGGATTTTTGGATTTTAGAACGTGAAATAATGAGTAACACTAAATATCTCTATTTTTATGTATAACAATCTTCTAATACTGATTTTGCTGGAATATTCACTTACAGTTAAAAGAGAATGCTCAGTATCTGCAATTACTATTTATATGACGGATGAACAATTAATTGGTGAAACAAAAATTTCTATAAGAAGTTAAGAATAATTACTTATAGTTATAAGCGAATATTACATTTTTACAATTAAAAGAATAACAATTTACTTATTACATGAATTGGTTTAAAAATTACAGTAGTTTATATTCTACGTGACACACGTTTTCATGGGACGAGGATCGGTATCGCACATCTAGGATGAAGCCGAGCAAAGCACAACACAAGAGGCGGATTGAGTCGAGCTCCTGTTTTGACAACGGGCTAGCATGACACGACATGATCATAATTTAAGTTGTTGAGAATGTGCAAAAAAAAAAAAAAAAAGTTCCATATTGACTAGACATGAAATTAAGAATGAGTTCAAAAGGACTTGAATTACTCTCTTAATAGGTTAACCTTTTAGAATGGAACCCCAAAGATCCCAACAAGTGGTATCAGAACCAGATTACATATGTAGTCATGTATAGGCGCAAGATGAACCCCAGAGAAATATCATAGAAGATTAGTGGCCCCCGGAGAGATTGTGATGGTCAGAAAATCCATGATGTGAACTCTTGAGATGAAAATTCCTGGTTTGAGAAAGATGGACGGATAAATTATCATTTGGGGAAGGGGTGTTGGGGCCACGGTGATTGTGGGTATTTCGTTCAAGGGGAGGATTGTTGAGTATGTGCGAACAAAAAGTCCTACATTGGTTAGACATGAAATTGAGAATGAGTTTAAAATGATTTAGGTTACTACTTCTAATAGGTTAACTTTTTAAGATAGAAACCCAAAAACCTCAACATAAGTATTACATAGTCATTTGAACATGATTGATCCCATGATGAATATGAATTTTTTAATTCAAAAAATGTTGATTACTTACTTATATATTAGCATTTGATAGAGTTTTCAAAAGAATAAATCTGCACGATATTTTACTCAACCATTTCATTTTCAACATTTCACTTTGAATGATTTTCTTTTTCTCCAAACTATTACTCTCATTCTTTTATAATAGACTGTTTTCGGTTGGCCAAGTTTTTTTCCTAGTGTAAATAACCTTTTTTTTTTTTTTTTTGACGAAAGTATAAATAAATGATTATTATTCTCCAATACAGACATTTCTGCAAGGAAACAAGTTCCAGGAGTTTCATGGCCAAGGGTTTGACTGAAAACTAGCTCCTTTCAATTTTCATGATCTAAAAAATATCTTAAAATCTTATGTGTGGGTAGGAGGGTAAAATTTTTTTATAAAATGAATATAAATAAAATGAAACAAACAAACAAACAAACAAGCAGAATGCGTAGTTTCGGAACTTCAAATTGAGTTTTTCATAAAATTCCTTTCCATTAAAGTACTCCTTTCATTCTAATAGGATTTTGATACGATTTGATCACCCGAGAACAGAAATCGTAAGTCAATCCAAAAAAACGTAATTGAGGAGCAATGGTGTTTCATTATCTACTTAGTTTCATCTACACAAGTCTACGTTGGGAAAGCAGCGATCTGAGTATTCAATTTACATCGAGTTGTAATCAAGTGACTAAAACGTCATCTTATTTTTTTCTTCCTTTGAAAGGAGAAAAATAAAAGACTACAAAATTCCTCATAAATGAGAAGTTCTCAGTTGTCACCAGCTAGCATTTTCTAAATCAACTACAATTACTTGTTGGAAAGCATTTGATTGATTTCACCATTCTTGTCGTACATTTCCACTAGCTTCTTTGCATATGAAGGAATGTGCTTATCCGCTCTGCAAATATACATCATAACTCAAAATAATATAAACTACTCCAAAGAATATGGACAAAATCATTTAAATATATACATTTATCTATGTGTGTGTGTGTGTGTGGCCTGTGTGATAAAGTAAATGGGGATGGGGAGAAACTGATATAATAGAGAAACTTAGCACATCTCAATGAGGCTGGCACCCGCTAACATCTCATTTAACATCAAAACCACCCAACCTGATTTATTTATTTTATTTGTTTTTATACCATAGCTCTCTTTTATTAAAGAGAAATGAAAACGCTCTCAGATTTCGAACATGTGAGCTCCTACCCTACAGAGCAAGCCCAGCATGCCCCACTATAAATTATTAATTGAAAAGCAAAAAACAAATACTAAACAATAAAGTAAAAACAATCCTGCACAGAAGGCAAACGAGAACAACCGAGATTAAAGAATCCTATTTTTCTTATACAGCTTGAAACCCCTCCCCTTTTGAAAACCAAAAGTATAAGCTTTTGAAAAATGTAACAGTAATAATAAACAAGGACGAGAGTGAGTGAGAGAGAGCTAGAGAGAGAGAGAGAGAGGGCTTAAAATCGACGCAATCTGTATTACTACACAGAATAACGTACCTTTTTTTGCCCCACATGCGGTTAACATGCAAGTGATTTCTGATGGTGTGGTAATCAAGGGAATACCGAGCAAATTCCAGACCCTTTGGGCCAATCTGCATCAAATGAACCAAGTTAAAATGAAGATCACCTATAGTTACGTTTTATTACTAAATACTGCATTTAGGATTTTCGATTTACCAAGTTTAGAAGAAAAGCTATCAAGTTCCCTACAAACTTGGGAGCAGGCTGAGACGGTCCTTTACCTGAGACAGAACCATTTAGAAAAATGTCGTAGACAACATGAAATAAACATTCTCATCCAACTTGATACATCCTAAAATTGTGTAATGATTCATCATTATGTCAGGCATGGCACGTGAACATGGGATGTGACAGTAAACTATTTACTGTAAACTTAAACACGATCGGGATGCTAAATGGACTCACGAGTAGCGTGAATAAAAGATCAAGGATGTATTCATTTGGAGCCCGCTAAAAGACCATGTGGGTTCACTGAAATGCGTGGCCCAAATCTTGCGCTTGTGAGTGAAGTTAGCATTTCTCTTGGCATGACATGCCAAACGAAGATTATATGAGATTCATACGTAATCAGTAAGTTAAATTCCCGCAATTATTTGTGAACGTACTGCACGTACCTAGTTTAGCATTATCATCTGCCTTGACAGTTTCCATAACAAATGGCTGGCGCTGACCCTGAAATGAAATATGCCCTTGACTTAAAATTCCGAGGTGAAAAAATTTTGTAGCTAAGTAAGGGATAGAACTAAAGAGTCTTACACTGCTGACTGTTGGTGTGACCTCCAAATACTTCTCAACCAGATTAAGCATTTCTCTCCCACGTTCATTTCTGACATTTGAAAAATGGTAAAAGACAACCAAAACTAAAACTAAAAATAAATAAAAATTATTTTGTAGACAACTGAAGGAGGGAAAAATACAAATAGATAGAGAGAGAAGGAAAAAAAAAAAGAGTAGGCATAGAGACTGACAAAAAAGAAAAAGAGGAGAGAAAAAATGATGTTACCTAACTGTAATGTACTGGGGATGTTGCGGCATGCTGATTCCGGAATATTTTGGCACACCCATATAACCGACCACCAGATCCTGGAATATTTAGACATAACTTAAAATTTTTGTTAGCATGATCAAGAGAAAACAACTTGTATACACACACACACACACACACATCTTATAAGAGAAAGTAGATTTTAATACGATAGAAAAAGACGAAACTCACTGCTAAAGCATTCGTGTAGTCGAAGCAACTGTATAACAATACAAGTTAGGACTTATTAGTATTTAGTACAATATTTTCATAGCACAAAAAAAAGGGGGTGATTAGGACAATATTAGTGCCAGTAAACACTAGAAAGAACAATACTAACAAAATATAACTATATATATATATATTTTTTTTCTTTTTTGCTAATCAAGTAAAGAAGAAGAAATTACCTATAGCAAGATGGGGCGATTACATCAACCAAGTCATTTGCGGGTAGGCAGAAATAAGGAACCTGTTTTGGTTAAAATTGGAAATTGGATGAAGCCGCTAATAACGAGACTCAAGACCAAAACAAAAGAGGAATGCTAACTGCATTTGCAAATGGCACGAGTGCAGGATCTAGACCACTCATTGACAAGGGTCCCACAGTGGGCTTCACATGAATCATCGGTCCAGATTTTGCATGAAGTACTAGGTCAATGTTACCTCTTCAATATGACCGTCCAGATGTTTCAAATGCACCTAGAATAAGAAGGGTAACTTGTTATAAAATGCTTGAATTTCGAAAGATTTTAAGGCCCTTTGCTTCAGACTGGGGCTGAATGATCATGTGTCTTCTACTATAACTGGTTGTAATTGTTCATTTCATTGTGTGACCGAGCCACCAAAATTTCCAACAGGAGAATACGCACAAACCTTGTAATCTTGCATGAATTCGTAATGCAGAACCGTTTCTGGTTCACTGCTTGCAGCCTTCAGAAACTTATCTAGTCCTTCTCTCGTACCATTATCCACTGTTCAGTACAAGTATTAGTTCTGATGCTTCAGATCCAGACTATATTTTAAGAACGGACTGTTTTCGTTTAACGGTAACTGTAACACAAGGATTATACATGATACATGACCTCAACACAAACACTACTGTCTTTCTCAAACAAGGAAAAACTTTGTTATGCTATACTGAACTTTGAAAAATGACCAACAAACAAAAAAGAGAGATTACCGCAATTAGTTCCCAACACATAGAGCTTTTCTAAATTTAGGTGGCGCTCCACGGATCTTAATGCTGCAGTTTAAGAAATTAATCTGCATTACAATGGGACAAGTCACAGAAGAGAAGAAACAAAAGTAAAAATTTAGAGACCATAACAAAAATGATACCTTGCACTTGGCATCCCACACCACAGAAAAGAAGACGCTTAACACCTGCAGCCTGTTGCACAGGAAATACAGTCACTTGTCTAGATAAATGAAATTTGCAACCAATATCGTAAAAAAAATAAAGTGAGCAGAGTTAGCACCAAAAAAATATATATATATATACATATATATGTATATATATGTGAAAGGTGAATTCTTATCACGTCTATGTACTGATACTGAAAAGAGAACAGAGACACCTCAACTAAGGCAAGGGTATTCAGATTAGGAGACAATGTTGGCTTAACACCTTTAGCGGCAAGAACTTCCTCCGGTGTCCTATGAGAATAATTGCGGGGAAATGATAAGTTTAAAGCTGATTTCATACAGAATACAACAAATTGGAATTCGGAAACACAAAAAGTATTTAATGGACGTATAACATTGCAGATAAAGGTTAATGCACACCTTGCCAATACAGGCCTTGGAGTGAACCTGTCATCAGGATCACTGCGACAATTAAAACATGAAGACTTGTTAAAGTTTTAAAAAAAAATGATAAAAATGATTGTCAAAACACATATCTCTTCTTTCTTTTTTTTGTGTCAGTACCTTTGCACACAAATAACAGCTTCTACCATGCCCGTCTTTAGCATTTCCATAGCTATGGTTGTTACTATCCCCGTCCACTGCGCTCCTACAATTGAAACATGCTAAATCGAATTATCTAGAGATCTACGTTAAGATACACTATCTCATAATCTTCTTGAAAAATTGCCTAATTAAAATTCGGTAATCAAAATGAGTGAGTGGACTAATATCATCAGGTTCATTATGTTCTTTTTGTATCTACATAAGTTGAACTGAAATATGTATAACCGTTGAATTTGAAAATTATCCGAACAACCCATTTCCAGAGTAAATAACCGCATAAACAGTGCATGAAATAAGGATCAATAACAAATCTTGAGCTTTTAACACTTCAGTCTTGTATGACTTGTCAATCAAACCAGTCGAGAAAAGGAATAGGAAACAAATAAATGATCAACTGAAAACTGGTAATCATAGGACTTCTAACAGTAATAACAAATAGGACAAATTTCACATTTTTCCCCCGATTTGGGCCTTGTCGTAAAACGCCCCCCAACTTTAATTTGTAACATTCTTTCCCCCCGAGTTTTGAAACATTTATAGATTGCCCCCCTCAGTTAAAGTTTTTACGGAAAAACGCATATGTCAGCAGTATTAAATATAAAATTGCGAAGTAGTATTCATTGGCAACACAATGGCACTTGCTACACTTAGTAAATGTAAAATTACGAAGTTAAAGATAAAAGAGTAGTATGGGAAAAAATTACAATCAGTCCTAAACATTTACTCTTTTGACCTGATTATAAGGTAACTTTGTAATTTCGTACTTAACATCCACCAACTCATGCTGCCAAAAGTGTCATGCTCATTTTTCCGTCAAAATTTATCTGAGGGGAACAAATCTGATAATGTTCAAAGTTCGGGGGGGAAGAATGTTACAAATTGAAGTTCATGTGGCATTTTGTGACAAGACGTAAAGTTCGGGGGGAAAAAGTGAGATTTGTCCAAACAAAAACTTACCTTCTACAGGCTTGATTTTCCGAGCATACAACAGCTTATCATAAACTCCAAAATATGCCTCGTCTAAGGAATCTATGTTCCTCCCTCTTCCATGAACAACGGGTTCCAAGCTCTGAAAGAGAAAACAGACAACTTTGAAGCTAAAGCTGGCATGTCAAAGCGGTGAGTTGATCTTAAGAAAAAGTAACAAACAAACTAGCAAAGCTTGCATATCTCACTAACTACAAAAAATTAAAAAAAATACAAACAAAAAACCACAGAAAACAAGATTAAAAAATGTTATGAACAAAGAGATAGTTTAATTTACAACCACAACCAGAAGTACTTCAAGAAATTCAAATCATTGAGTTTGAATTAAATCTATGAACTTTGAAACTGCTATTTCTATACAATTCAAGGACAATTGAAATTTTCACTAAGTTCACCTATATATTGCACAATTAACTTCTCTGCACCTTTTTTATGTGGCAGTAACCAAAAGGACTACTTACAAATATGAGACTAGTGTGTGACGTTAGATTATTCCAGTAAATACTAAAAGTCAGATTATTTAGTAACCGCTTTTTTTTTTTTCCTGAAAGGGTAACTGCTTTTTTCTTCTTCCTTCTTTTTTTTTTTGCAATTAGTTATGGTTAAAAAAAAAAAAGATATGAAACAAAACTCAAATGGAAGAACAAGAACTTTATCTCAATTTTATAAAAGAAAAAAACTGACCTCAATTCTAGACATCCCATCACCCAAGAAAGCACAGGCATTCTTCACATGGGCAATATAATATGTGTCACATAACCCACAACGACTGCCCAAAAACAAACGTAGAATTAGGAAAAAACAGAACTCAAAATCTCAAGAAATGGAAAAGTGGGTATAAATGAAAGATATATATATATATATATATATAGAAACCTGCAGTGGTCTTTGGCTGGGTAGGTGCCACCAGGAGGAATGGGCTTAGAGCGTTGCCTCCAGTCGTCTCTAAGCTTCACCGAGTCTGAGCTCGTTTTCCCATCTGTTATTTCCACACATTAAAAAAATGACAAAGCATTACAACAGATATATATGTATACATATACATATATATATATATATTTAGAGAGAGAGAGTTTTAGGTACCTTGAGGAAGAGGAGACGACAGAGAGTGAGAGAGGAGGGAGAGAAGCTGAGAGGTTGGAGATGAAGGAAGACATGGGAATGGAATGGAATGGAAGAGTTTCTCAAACGCACTCTCACTGCACCACCACCACATAAATTATTACTTTTCCGTTTTTTTTTTTTTTTAAGATAAGAAAAAACTTGTAATAAAAACAGAATTTCAACAACAAAAAAAAAAAAAAAAAATCAGTTTCTTAATAACAGTTGGAGTTGGAATTTTATAAGTTAGAATTAAAATGTTGATTTTTAAAATTTAATATATATTTGGTATATTAGGGTTGAAACTGAATTTTTTTATGCTGAATTAATGGAATGAGTGAATATATATTTGTGAACATTTAATATTAAAATAAAAAATGTAAAATCTTAAAATGTTTCTGAAAAAAAATTATTATAGAACTTGTTTCGTTTATCTCAAAATTTTATGTAATTTAAAAAAAATTCATTTCATTTGAACTTATATATATATATATATATTATGGAATTTTGAAGTTTGAGTTATAAAAACTATGATAGGGAACTGATGTTAACTTTTCAGGGAAAAAAATGAACTTTTTTGGTTTTGATTGAATTGAACCTTGACCCCAAACACATGCTTAAATTAATAATAAACTATGATATAACAAATAGAAAAATAATTCAGTAAGTCAAGTAGACCACGTCATCATGCTTATGTGACACATCTATAAAAATAAAAATTGAAATTTGAATGATTTGAGTAAAAAAAGTAAAAATATTTTTGAAGTTAATTAAGTAGTGGAAGTTTTATTATTATTTTCTTTTAAGTCATAAAATATTTTTGAAGTTAATTAAGTAGAAGTTTTTTTTTAAGTCAATTAATATGAGTATTTATTGAGATTTTGCCTCAACATATAACCTATTATTCATTAGGAAAGAGAAACATAATTAAAAAAAAAAAAAAGAAGTTGACATAAAAAAAGGTCCAAATATCAAATTTTAGTTAGACACGTGCATCAGATAAGCATGATGATATGGTTCATTTGATTTACTAAATAATTTCTCTAAGAAATAATGTAAAATTTTGAAATGTGTTCAGAAGAAAATATAGAATATGAATTTTGTGTACCAAGGAAAATTATGGAATGTAAATTTTATTTCCTTTTTTTTTCCTATACAATTAATAAAATAATCTTCTTACATCTTGAAATAAGACAATTATAAACATTTAAAATTTGAATTTTATGAAAATTTAAGAGAGAAAAAGTGAAATGTAGATTTAAGAATTTGAAATTGTATGGCAAGGCTCTGTTTTATTTTTTTCTTACAAAGACCTATGATATATATATATTTTTTCCTTTTGTCCCTATATTTCATTACAACTCAACTTGTTATCCATCCTACAAATATGTTACGATGCATTTATTAAAAAATTAAAAATAAAAATCGAGAGTCATTAAAACAAATCCCAGATTGATAGCGAGTATGGTGCAATTGAAATCATATAGTATTTAAGGGTCATGAGTCCCTTTATAATCACTAATTACATAAAGAGAATTACTTAGCATAGTCCATTAATGATATTAATTAAAAGATGTTAAAAGTTCCAAGGTTACCATTTATGAAGTGATTATTGTGTTTTATTGAGTTGAAAAAATTGTTCATTGTTTTGCAAATATGTCGCTTTTAGATTTATTATATCATTAACTATGTTAATTATTTATCTAAGCAGACAACTATAATTAATATAATTTCTACAATACATTTGTTAAAACTTAAGACTTGCATTCATTAATGTATTGTTCTAGTGGTAATTAATTTTGATTGTATAAATTTATTGCTCGATAACATATTGATTGCTAAAAACAATTTTGATACCCCGATTTGCTGGAAATATTTAGTGTTGGAAAGTTGATTGTATAAATTAACAAAGAGTTGATTTGAATTTATTGTTGAAAACCCATGGGGCAGGATTAATTTCTCTAATTAGTTAGTTTGCTAATATGATTTTAAATTAGTTGATTATGTTGTATATTGGTTTTAATCTCGTGTGATCAATATATTGTTTGATTATTTTACCTTCTAATTGTCTTCATGGTATCGACACCATTATAGGCTCCTGGTGTGCTTAGGCACTTGGCAAAACTTTGAGCACATCAAACTTTCTGGATAGTAGGTGTTTGGAAAATTCATGAGAACATGAAGTGTGTCGACTGAAAAAATTCTATACACGGATCGAATTAGTCTCCTAGACCTTGATTTGGAAGGTTTTCCAAACGAACGACTGAAAATGTTTATTGCTAGAGTTAAGGAGATCACACATTCTTCATCGAACTGTCTTTAGGTCACAGCATCTTAATGTTGTGACCAGAAATGACGGGAGAGGAATGGCTGATCTGAAAGCATGTCTGTCCAATGATTTTGAGACCAAGGACATGGGAAATCTTCATCACTTGGCTCTTTCTAAACAGGAACCTTTAAGATATTATAGTTAAAATCATACTAGATATCTTAAAAATTTGTTGAGGTGTCAATGAGGTTGTCTTGTGACAACAAGACAGTCATTGTTATTACTCGGGTTGAACATAAGTATTACTCGGTTTCAACATGACAAGACTAAACACGTTGACGTTAATAGACACTTCATCAAACAGAAGTTAGAATCAGATCAGATTTGCACATTATTTGTATGGAAGCTTGGAATGCATGATATCTCCTCTCCTGCCAGGTTGTGTTGGAAAGTTTCTTTGTATTTACTCTTCTTAATCCTATTTTATAGGACTAATTTCTCCAATCAACTAGTTTCCTAAGATGCCAATGTCCTTTGAGTGAGTTAGTAGAACACTCGTTCTTCTCGTTAAATATTTGAGTTCAAGTTATCACTACTATATTGATCAGGATATATGGACAATCCATTTCGTGAGGATCCATATATCTAGACATTCCAATCTCTACCACTGTAACCTTTTTTTTTTTTAAGCATAAAAAAAAAACCCCAGTTTCCTAATATAGCTGTAAATTTGTCAACAATGTCGTGAATATAGGTTGTAATCTTCTCTGGAAGAAAAAAAAAATGGAAAGCTAATATGTTTCATTTCTTAGGCCTAAGCCTCGTGCATTCTAACGACAAATACAATACAATACAATAACAGAGGTGGTAAACTGATAAACAACAAGCTCTCATGTATACTATTACCAGTTCTCTATTGCATCTCCCCCAATGTTACTGCCTAAAATTTAGTATCTAAATAAATCAATAACGAAACTTTCTTTTATTTTTCCGTACTCCAAAACAAATGCATGGGTATTGATTGACCTATGAATGGCAAGGGCCTCTCAAAACAAGCTCATTTTCTTCTTGAATTAGGAAAAAAGAATGGTGTGTATAATTGGCTCAAGATATACACATTTTACTATCCCGATCGTATCACCGGAAGGTGAAGCGAAACATAAGCAGGTCAGATCATGGAATACTCAAACATTCTATACCGACTTCTAGTTTAAAGAAGCTTGCTGGTTCTTCGTCGTGATGGTCCGCCAGGAAAGAGCTTCATGATCCATCCCAAGACTCGCTCAACCACCTAGTGTAGGAGAATATAGAGAATTCTTGAAATCAAAAACAAAAATAAAACCCGCAGGACACATTTTTAAAACGTGATCATCAAGTTCCACTATGCTTTTCCGAATCTAACATGATTATGAGATCATCTGACAGTTAAATAGTGTCCCGCCAATAGAAAATTTTCATACTCTATCATAGAATTATCTTTATAGAAAAGCCCATTTAACTGCTCGCATTATCGCAAGCATTTCTTCTACTAAACAAGAAGGCTGAAAATTTTGTTCAGCTTGGTGTTTAGAATATAATAATCCAAGTGCTGTTTGGTTATCATCATGCAAATTTCCAGCATAGTTTACATTGGGATAAAGGGGAAATAAACAGTACCTCGTCGCCTTCATCTGCGTATGGGATATTATCACGCATATCTCGGGAATCGGGTTGTCTTGCTGAAATATTCTCGTTGGCCATGCTCTGAGCGGTCAAAAGCTCTAATCTCTGAGTTTGAGCTTCAAGTTTCCGGGACAACTCGTTGTTCAACTCCTTCATTAATTAAAAAAATAAACAGATGATATTGCAATTGGCCATGCCTAGACTCATAACTAGGAAACTATTAAAATAATTATGAACTGCATATACGGATGTATATAGATATATATCTCAACCGATACGACTATGAATACCAAGTACCAACAGCTTCAAAAGAAAATAGCTGCTAACTGCACTCTAATAAGGAGAAAATGCAGAGCTTCATTACCTTCAGTTTCGAACAATGAGATGACTTGGACGTCAAAGCTTGTACTAGCTCATGCTTCTCCAAAGCTAACTGCAAGAAGAAATGTGAAAACGTTTCTGTTAGGAAGGCTCAATATAACTCTATAAAAGATTAACCAACTTAAAAATGAAAGGGCGGACGGTACCTCTGAAATTAAAGTATTGATATTCTGAATCATTCTCGTTTGCTCAGGAGGTAAATTTGCAAACGAAGCTTCAATAGGCGAAAACCCATTAAGCGGCAACATGGAAGAACTGGAGGCGTCAGTTCCAACAACAGATGCATCACGCACCTCCTGACTTGAGGTTCCAGTAATGGTATCTTCATTTGCTGCATGAATTTAATTAGTAAAGTTAAATGCAAAGATTATGCTGAGCAAAAGGAAGGTCCCAGTGAAAGATAGTACCTAAATCTTCTGTAGAAGTAGACATGTCTTTCTTATTTGTAGTACTTTTTGTAAGATCAACAGACTTTGCACCGGTGGAAGCTTTCCACAACTTAGCCTGTAACAACTTCTTCTCTGCACCAAAATAACAGTGAACAAGGAATAACTATTTCTGCCTTAAACAACACCTGTATGTGAGTAAGATTAAAGGAGGGCTCTTTTTTTCCAAATAGAGACTTCCTTAAAATCTTTTGGATTAACAAAATACATGGCTTTTGAAAAGATTAAAGTACAGAGGGGCTTTTTAGTATTGTTTTCTTAAATACGTGAAAAAATAAATTGTGTGAATATGCTTGGTAGTTGGTATTTTAAGTTTTTTATGAGCAAGAAAGATGTTAAAAACCATAAAGAAATTTCTAAAGCACCTACTTTGTAGAGAGCACCACATTACCAACACAATATCTAATCATCAAGTAACAAAGAACTGCTGTCCTTTTTTCTTTTTTTGATAAATAAGGAAAAACTGATGCCTTACTATTTAAATTTAAAAAATAAATAAATAAAAATAAATAAATAAATAAATAAATAAACTCGTAATATAGACACACTTACCTTCTTGAAGAGCATCAATAGTTGACTGCAAATCCAGGCGATCCTTCTCTATGCTCGACATTTTCTTTCTGCAAAGTTCAATATTCAATAGTTAACGCATGAATTCCAAAATCTTCATGAGCAACCAAGCAAGAGTATGACGTACTTGTATGAAGAGATTTCAGCTTGTGAGTTCTCCAATTGCCTCTCAAGCTTTAGCTCATTGGATCTTAGTCTAAGTGCCTAAATAAAGAATAGGTTATAGAATCATCACAAAGAACATATAAAAAAGAAAACTTCCAATGCCACGGATGTGTCATCAGTAACCTACATATACACACATATACCAGACAGGTACATTTATTCAAAATTCCAAACACCAATAGCGCATAAATTAGG
The DNA here is from genome assembly GCA_025413485.1 of Ficus microcarpa. Lineage (NCBI taxonomy): Eukaryota > Viridiplantae > Streptophyta > Magnoliopsida > Rosales > Moraceae > Ficus > Ficus microcarpa. The sequence continues at coordinate 15,257,944 of CM046382.1, read as the reverse complement.
CAGAAAGACAAATCACCATACTCAAAAGACCAATATATACGTCATGTCTAAAGAAAATTACTTGTGTTTCTAGATATCTTCCTTTCTTTCTTCTTCTTCTTCCCTTTTTTTTTTTTTTTGGGGGGGGGGGGGGGGGGGGAGATGACTGTATTTCTAAAAATCATTGCCACCATAATTTGCCAATTCCTCACAAGACTTTGACAAGGCAAAATCTATCGAAATCGCTTTCAAAACAGAAATGAAATATACGTTTGAACAATCAGAACTGAAGAGAGAGAGACATGGGGACACAGAGACAGGAAACTAGAATAACAACTGAAAGCACTACCTTCTCCTCTAAACTGATCACTTCTGAAGCCAATAACGTAGCACGTTCATCCGCTGCATTACATTCTAGCTGTGCATTTGAATATTCATTTCTGACAGCCTCAAGTTCCATCTATGATATCACAGGTTACAGGATGGCAGTTAAAAGATAATAATAATAATAAAACAAAAAACTTGTTGTATAAATTAAAAAAAAAGAAAGTAATTGGAGAGGGGGGACAGAGAGAGAAAAGGAAATGGAACAAAAGATGAACGATAGTTAAAAGTATTCTATACATGTCGTACGTATCTTTGACCATAAACGTGGCTTCACAAATACACACACACACACACACACGAGACATGCAATCTATATGGCCCATCAGAATGTAAATTGGTTCAAGATGAAAATCCAATAGAATTGAGCCTCAGTGGCAGTAAAGAGAATTAATACAAACCAACTGGGCCTTGATCTCCTCCTGTAACTTTTCCATGTCAGATTTTAGTTGATTGACAATGCCTCTCTGAAGAAGAAAAACATGAATACGGTAAGAAAGAAATGTGGTAATACCAATGAACGGTCATGTTATCAAGTATATTTTGATAGAGTTAAAACATCACAATCTGTCACAGTTAAGTTGTTTCTGAAACATGATCGCAGAGCCTGGAAAATATAGCAAATCTCAAGGTTGAAGTCGAGAAGTAATTGGTTTCTCATGTTCAAGGTCTTAACAAACAATGCAAGGTTTTAATTGGTAAATAAATTAAAGTACCAATAGAAGGAAGGGAAAAAAAAAACAAAAAAAAAAACAAAAAAAAAAAAGAAAAAAAAGAAGAAGAAGAAATAGAAGAAGAAGAAGAAAGAAAGAAAGAAAGAAAGAAAGAAAGAAAGAAAGAAAGAAAAATGTGAATGACAATGATTTTGCATTGAAAAAAAAAAGTTATTCAGATTGATCACTTTGAACTTAGTTATATGAATTTTGGCAATGAAGTTTTATCAAAATCTTCATCAAAAGTACAAAAAAGCTGGGACCTGTGCTAGTGCTCACATTTATATACGACAACTGAAGATAAAAATTTTCCAACCACTAGTAGCTTACCTCAAGTACAAAACAATAAATAATGGTAGAAAAAGGATGCACCTTTTACCAAGCCATTATCGTTAAAGAACACTTTAGTGCAATAAAGAGAATAAGTATACCATAGATAAGAGAAAAACTATACACAAACTGACCTGTTGGTTAAAACTGTCTGTTAGAGAGGAATTTTCAGCGGCTAAAGACTCTGCTAAAGTACGAGAAACCTCAAGTTCACGTTGCAAAGAGAACTTTTCTTGCGTCAAATCTTCAATATGCTGGGTAAACCAAACCAAGAAAATAATCATGCAGAGAAAACTCGAAGAAGAAATATCCATGTTTCTCAAAAGTATTTCAACTAATTCACTACAAGCCAAAGGAACCTAACAGCTCAGAGGTCCTCATTCAAAGAACAAGTGCTTAAACAAACATGTTAATCTGGTAGAGAGGGCTACGCCTTTACAAGCATGGTTGAGGGAGGCGCAAAGTCCCCGCAGATCTATCTCTTCCTAAGCCTAGGTTCTGATCAAGTAAATACCCACAATTCTATCGAAATTTCTGCTTGGTATCTGTAAATTTGGGTTCTTGATGTGGATAACATGAGAGAAAATATATCTTCTTTGTGTCTCTATCCAATGTTGGCTTCTGATGTCAATAATGATATCATTTATCCAATAGCATTTTCATAAAATTCAAACTCAAAGTATTTTTGTTGGTACCGAAATTTTCATCCATGGTTCTGATGTCTTGGAAACAACGTGCATCTCCACAATCTCTACCCATGCTACACAGAAAATTACTTCTTTTTTTTTTTTTTTAAGACAAAAAAACCACTTTTAAGTCGTATTTTCCTCAGTGCCAAGGAATGATTCATGAAGAAGAACAGAAACCAGCAAACATATATAGCCATTGAGTTTTCCACAGAAACCACTGAACATAGAATGTGGAAAATGCAGGAGAGGAATAAAAAAATAGCATAGGGGTACCTGTTCCAGAGCAGAAAAGTCTTCATTCTGCTTAGGTAAAAATTCATGTTTCCACTCCATGCCATTTTCTTTTAGAGACAGTTTGAGCTGGTCACTCGCCATGCCATTGGAAACTGAAGTGATGGAAGGCTCAAATGCATGTGACGAATTTAAAGAGTCATCCTTTGAAAATGGTCCTAAACTTTCAGCATCCAGAGATGTCTTGTGAAAAGGATATGATCCAAGAAAATCCATCCTCTTTGGCTTTAAACTGTTGGACTTAAATGAATTCTTCTCAAATTCGTCACTTTGGAGATGAGTTCCTGAAGATGCTTTAGGAATGTTAAGATTATCAAGGAAAGATGGGCGAGATCTTCTAGAATTAGTTTCATTTGTGAGCGGATATAGTGGTACAAGATTGGTGGAGCTTCTGTAATTAGATTCAAAACTCTCAGATCCAAAAGTTTGGACAGCTCCGTTTTCCCTGCTGAATAGACCACTAGCAGAGCTACTAATATTTTCTTTACCAGTCCTGGAAGACATAAAATCGCCGAAGTTCACACTATTCTGCATGTTATCATCAGCAAAGCCTCTCCTATTCTCCGTCGGTCGAATTATGTCTACACAAAACCCACAATAGTATTAGTATCTTCGTTCACAAAGTAGACATCAGAAAAACAGTAAACACTTAAAAAAAAAAAAAAAAAAAAAAAAAAAAAAAAAAACACACACACACACACAACTAAATAAGTGAAAACACTGGAAAGACGAGATCAAATGTCAAAGTACCAAATACCTTCATAAAGGGAAGACAATTTAGAGCCACTGGAATTACTAGGCTCACTTTGCAGTGCAGAGCCAATGGAATTCTGAGGTGAAATACTTGCAACAGAAACATGGGAACTCACACTTGGAATTGTATATTCCTTTGACGGCGTTGTTTCTTCCTTCAACTGAGGTTCATCTATCCCATGGAAACTAAGTTGACTAATACTGCTTTCAAAACCTTGACTTCCTTTTGAGGGTAAAGCAACAGACTGGCCAGATGTAGTCCTGTATGGAAGTCTACCTAAGCCGCCTGTATAATATTCCAAATCATTGCTCTTCCCCATCTTCCCAAGGCTTTGATGGACGTCTAAAGGTCCACCAGACCTTAAATCACCATAATTCTTAAATTCATGACCATTCGCATGTTTCTGTGTTTGGTCTGAAGAAAATGAATTATAATCATTTGTTAAAATAGGACTGGCGTTCGTATTGCTAGACAAAACTGGATCACTTTTCTGGACAAAATCAATTGAATTGCTGTCTCTGTTTATTGCTAAAAATGATGATTCAGTAGCAGCATTTCCAACTCCATCAGATGTACCAGCTCCACTTGAATCTGTGACTCGCACCTGTTCAGTTTCTAAAGGTTGTTTCTCATTGGAATTGACTTCAGACACATTATTCTGGCTGGTTGACGAAGCCTTCTTGGCACGCTCTGCCGCCTTTTTCTTACGGAATTCTTCTAGCTGCAAGAAATAGGAAAATTGAGTAAATTCTTCATTAAAAAAAATGAAGAAACAAGCTGTTCAAGAATCAACCATTCTAAAGAATTTATAATAGAAAAATTTATTAAGAAAACCGTTTTTTTTTTTTTTTTTGGCATAGACAGAAAATAAATTCAAACACATGCACGCACAGGGTCCTGACGATCCATTCACTCCAATCAAACTCGAATGAAAATAACATGCACTCTTAAAAAGCTTCATATAACCAAAGGAGCCACGAAATTTATTTTCTATTGCATTAATTTACATCATAACTCAATCAAATCAAAGAATTTTAAGCTCCAAAGCATGAAATCATCAGGCCACGGCGGGTTGAAGGTTCCCAAACACCTAAACATCCCAGAAAAACTTAAAAACAAGTTCCAAAACCTAGTACTTCTTAAAATCAACCTCAATTAGTAATAATTCATTAAAGAAAAACTTACCCATTACTCTTTACAAGACAAACAAGACATTGGAACTAGACTAGGACAGACAGATTTCAAGCAACAATAACATCAAACAACCAAACCGAATAGACAACTTAACCTTTCGACCAAACATGATAGCAGAAGATAGTAGATTTTTTCAGCATTGAGATACAAAATGTTCTTCCTCATAACCTAATTGACAAGAAATTCAGCAAGATTAGAAGCTCAAGAAACGAATTTTCGTCCCAAATTAGTTCCTAATTCAGCTTCCGAAATTACAAATCACACCAATCGCAAATTGGCCCACTGAAAACTCCCAAAAAAATGCTAAATTGAAATTACATGACCAAAAACAATTTCGATTAAACATAATTTTCCAGGAAACCAAACAAGAATCTAGTGGAATCCATACCCGGCGCTTTCCAGCTTGCAAATGCTCTTGCTTCTTCGAAGAAGCCACAGTGTCTGGCAGCACGTGAGCAGAAGCCATCGAAATCGAAAACGAACAATCGCGAGCTCAAAAGAATACCACAAAATCGACTAAAAAAAAAATACAAATACAAATACAAATACAAAAACTTCCGATTCCTCTTCAGAATTCCAATCAAGTCCGAAACGAAGCAAATTCCAACAATTACGATCAAAAACCCCAGGGAGAAAACTCCAGGAAACGACGGAGAAATCCGGATCAAAGAGTCTCCCAAAATGGCGACGCAGTTCGATTATCAACGGTCGGATAATTCGAAACGAGAAATAGAGACGGAAAAATGGGAAAAAAAATTGCAAAAAAATTACATATATTTATACATATATATATGCATATATCAAATCAGTGAAAATTGATACAGACAAAGAATCAGATCAGATCGGAGAGAAGGAGAGGAGTGCGCTTTGTGAAATTTCGTTTTTTTTTTTTTATTTTTGGTTCGAACGATCCCCACTGGGTTCCTCTCTCTCTCTCTCTCTCTCTCTGGTGTCCTTTGCGTTTTGTTTTTCAATTAATTCAATTTTCTTTTTCTTTTCCTTTTTTTTTTTTTTGAGATTTTTTTTTTTTTTTTCAGATTTGGCGTGGCTGATAATGATACCTGGCGGTTTCTTTAATTGACGTATGTTGGATCCAAGACAAGTGCACTGCTATTTGGTGGGATTTTTCTTTTATTTACTTATAATTTTTTTTTAAAAATAATAATAATATTTTTTTAATTATTTTAACTTTTAATTGTTTTTAATTAAAGTTAATGATTTGTTTAGGCACTTTGATTTGTAAAGACAGACACACTAGAGTATTTCGTTGGATTGTCTTTTGTGTGTGATTAACAACAACATCTAAATCCGGTTGGCAACCGAAAATTGGGTTTTGGAATTTCAACATATTTTGATTAACCTTTTAATGAAATTGTAAGAAAGTTGTTTAAAAAAAAATGTAAGAAAGTTATAAATATATCTTCCAATGAATTGTCTTTAATTTTTTAAACATATTCTAAACGTGTCACATTATTTTATAACTTTGTATAATTTCCTACAACTAGATCGATCATTATTTCTGCAGAAAATAGAAATTCACCTAGGAAAACTTTTGGAGAAAAAAAAAAAAGATAATAATTGAAATTAAAAAAAGGAGCAAAAATGATAAGACGTGGCAAAGGGTCATTGTAAAAGTTGTTGGGGGAAATGTTCTCTTTTATTTCCTGTGTTTATTTATACAGTTTGTTTACGAGAAACTTTAGGTTTTATTTGACGTATAAATTTAACTCTAATTAAATTATATTTTTTTATTTTATTTTTTATTTTTTTTTAAATTAATAAAATGTATAACTAATTTTTGAAAAGTTAACTAATTTTAACTTAAAAATTTTATCTACAACTAATTTATCAAACGGAGGCTTAATAACACATGTTTAAAGTAAAGAAAAAGGTTGATTTTCAAATTAGCTTGATGATTAAAGTTTCCAACTAGTATTTGAATTGCAAAATGCAAGGCCTTTTGGCCGTTGGTGCTAGTGATGTCATATGATGATGATATATAAAATACTAATTACTGACATTTTTACCTATTAATAATTGATTTATAAAGTTATATAGATCATTTTATGTTATCTCAAAATTGACATGTGAATTCATAAAAAAAATATAAATTAAAAAAAATAGTAATAATCTCCATCAATGAGAAATAGAATTGCTCAATATAAGGCTTTGTTTGCCTCATCATCTCATTTCAACTCAAACTGTACTTTTTTTTGTCTTTTTTCCAAAAAGTTTTTGTCTTTTTCTCAAAAAGTTTTTTGTCTTTTCTGAAAATTCAAAAAAATTTACTATTACATTTAAAATATTTCAACTCAAACTAACCAATCAAACATATCCTAAATATTGTAACAGAAAATCTTATTTCTACACGTCTGTCGAGTCACGTGAATGCGAATCAACATGATTATTAGAAATCCATAATTATAAAGACTAAGGTAACAAGACTATTCGCTTTTCCTGACAAGATCTTGGGAGATGAACAAAATATATAGTCAATGCACATAATAAGAAATCCATATATCGAGCGGAAATACATCATCTTCTTATAATTATTTCGATAGCTACACTCTACCCTTTCAAGACTTTAAAGAAACATGACTACTACGAATTGGCCAACATTCTGTCCCTTACATTTTTCAAATGAGCCAACAATCTTTGGCGATCGGGAAGGTTTTCTTTGATAATGGGAAGTTGCTTGAAATTCTGAACCCAAGCATACAACCGAGGCAAAGTTGTGGGTTGAATCAATTTCACACCCACCAATTCCTCTGTGCATTCCATAATATAAGCCAGCCATCCATGTACCAAGTCTACCATGTTCAAAGTCACTCCCCCAAAGAACTTGTTGTTCCCAAGGCCTTGCTCTTCCAAGATCTTCAACACTTCTAGTGCTTCTTTTGCCGCCTTTTCCCCCTCTTCTCCGCCCACCATGCTTGTGAAGAATGAACCGAAAGTCGGGCCCTGTAAGCGATGCCAAACGAGCACTTCAATTTTTTGTACGTGAAAAAATGATTCATTCTAAAAATTTGTGAAACATCGTGCAGTCTAAATTTCAACTACTAAATGATGGAAAAAAAAAAAAAAAAACGATCTCACAATTAAGAAAAAAAAAATCAACGACTTAAATCATTTTCTTCATTATCCAACAAATTGAGATATCTTCGTCCCTTGTTATTTGTTTCATTTGACTTCTAGAGTTAGGTTACATATTGGAATCTAGCTACTTCTTATCTCTTAAATCTCTCTTAATTACAACTAAAACAAAACAAATAGTCTCCCTTCCTAAACGACTCTATTAGCTAAATCAGTTGAAATTGACCATGAAATTTTGGATGATTTTTATTTAGATCAAGAAAAGAAGAAAAATCCCTTTTGTTTTTCGTGGTTATTGCTGGACTCATCTCGGAGATTAAAAGAGAATTAAAATCAATATCTATGGACAAAATAACGAAAAGTATTTGAAAAGGCGAAATAGTTACCTTTTGAGCTCCAAAATCAATCCAAAACCTAGCCAAGGCTCTTTCATGAGCATCTTTAGGAAGGAGAGGATTTTCAGGCCATGTTTCGTCAATGTATTCGAGGATGATTTGGGACTCGGCAATTGGTTTGCCTTGATGAACAAGAACAGGAACTTGCTTGTAGATTGGGTTGTATTGCAAAAGGAGTTGACTCTTGTTGTTGATATCTTCTTCTATGTAGTCAAAATCCACACCCTTGAGTTTGAGAGCCCATATCACCACGTGACAGTAAGGGCTTGGCCAGAATCCTAGTAGCTTCACTTTTTCCATTGTTGAGATTTGAGGTTCAACTTCGACACAAAAGTGGATGATACAACGTTAATGGTGGAAAGGGAAGGGTTTCCCTTTCTCTTTTTTTATTATTATTTTTTATTTTTTTAATTTAAAATCGTGGAGGGGGTTCTTGTTTCAAAGATGGATGGCTATTATTGATTATTATTGACTTTTCTTTTCATCTCTCTCTCTCTTTTCTCTCTTTTTAATTGTTTATTTTTATATTCATAAATAACACAAAACACTCTTATAGCCTGTTTGACATAGTTTAACTCAAGTTAAATTGTACTTTTTTTTGTCTTTTTCTGAAAATTTTTTTGTCTTATCTGAAAAAGTTTCTTTGTCTTTTCTAAAAAGTCAATAAAAATTACTATTAAAACTTAACAATCTTAAAATAAACTCATTCACCAAACACCCCTTACGCTTTTTTTTTTTTTTAATAAATTTTTATAAATGAATAACACCCTTACATTTAGTCAAAAGTTCATTTGGCCACTTTTATCATGAGTGTCTCCAAAATATCCCGTTTGTTTATTCGAAATACCACGGTTATACCTTGTTACGTT
>CM046382.1:15224153-15249153 GCA_025413485.1 Ficus microcarpa | reverse complement strand
CTAAAGGTCCAGTTATTTTTGCAAGAAATTTCTTTCTTCCCTTGGTCTTAGCATCAGTTATTATTAGCTTGAGTTTAAGTAGCCGCACACAGAGAGAGACTGTGTGTGTGTTCATGTTATCATTAGCATTATTTGTTGTGAAATAAGTTGTTCCTGTTTACTTTCAGTAAGCTGCTTCTTTAAATTTGGTGTGTGTTTTGTTTTGTTTTGTTTTTGTGAAATAAATTGCCTTGTTTAATTTCAGGCTTTCAGTAAGTTGTATCTTCGTTTATTCTTATTTCCGAGTGACCTTACCTAAGCTATGATTTGTTTCATTCTAGGTGCGGGATCCCATGCCGGCTGTATATTTCTTTCTCATTGATGTGTCCATGAATGCAATACAAACTGGTGCGACAGCTGCAGCTTGCAGTGGAATTAGTCAAGTTATTGCTGACCTCCCTGTGAGTGTCTTCTGAAAAACCTTGCAGAAGTTATATGAAATTATTTGATTTGTGTTCAATAATAATAATCATTGGGTATAAATGCATGAATGCATATGTGTACTTGATGGCATAAAATATGCTGATATCTTGATACTTCAATTGGTGCAGGAAGGTCCTCGAACAATCGTGGGAGTAGCAACCTTTGACTCAACTATCCATTTTTACAATTTAAAACGTGCACTACAGCAGGTCTAATACAAGATTTATATATTCAGATGAATAATTATTTCATTTCCTGAAAACTTTAGGAATTTTCTTTTCTATTGCTGGATTTGAAAGAACTGTTATGGTTGTTTATTGTCATCAGCAAATATTAGTATCTAGATTTATATTTCTTATCAACCAGCATATGTGTTTGTGAATTGTGTCTGCGTAGTTTTCCTAGAGTTGCTTTGATACTTGCATTGGTTCTGACATTCAACGTGTGTTTGCAGCCCTTAATGCTAATAGTTCCTGATATACAAGACGTTTATACTCCGTTGCAGACAGATATTCTTGTTCCTCTTTCTGAGGTTAGTATCTAAGGCTTTCATTTCCATTCAATTATTGTTTAATTATTATTGCTATTTTGTTGTACCACTAATGTTTTGCCGTTTGAGGAAATATTTTAATGCAATAATAAGTTGATCTTTATCTTATTTGTTGAGCAATTTCTTGCCTTTGATAGTTTTTCTTACTCTCTCTCTCTTCTTCTTCTTCTTCTTTTTTTTTTTTTTTTTGATGGGATCTAGTGTCGCCAACATTTGGAGTTATTGCTGGAAAGCATTCCAACCATGTTTCAAAACAGTAAAACTGCCGAATCAGCATTTGGTGCTGCAGTTAAGGTATGTCATTTTGCCTAAACATTCTACATACATCACAAGTTTTTCAGATATAACAGGCCTTGCTTTTTCATTTCTTTTGATGTTTTGAAGATCTCTCATCCTCTATTCCTTGTATTTTAAATTATCTATGAGAAGGTTTTTTCTTCTATAAAAAGTCAAGTATTAACTTTCTTGCTGTCCTCCCTATTTTAGGCTGCTTTCCTGGCAATGAAGAGCACTGGAGGGAAACTTATGGTATTTCAGTCAGGCAAGTTCAGAAACTTAGTTCGTATATATTCCTGTTTAGGGGAAGTTGTGATTAGTGCATCACTTTAGTTTCTCTGCATTGAGCAAGAACTTCGAGCTTTCTGATTCACGCCCCCCTATGTTTTGTATTAGCAGTATCATGACATTTTGTAAATAAGCCAACTCCATACGTGAAGCATATTTGTGTTATCTTTATTTTCGTTCACAGGATTTTTGTTTTCCTTGCTGATAGACTGATGATTTGTTGTCTACAACTGGCAGTTTTGCCGTCAACTGGCATCGGAGCCCTTTCTGCTAGAGAAGCTGAAGGAAGGGCTAATGTATCTGCAGGAGAGAAGGTATAGAAATCTTATATGTCTTTTTGCTTTTCTAAAGACATTTATATAGCATAGTTGTATGGTAATTCATCATCCAACAACCTGCCAACAACAATGTAGAGATTGACATTGGAGGTGCTACTTGCTAGTACTAATGGAAAGTTAATTGCAGCAGTAATAACAACCATACAAGCAGGGCTAAAAATTTGCGGAAGTGAGAACATCATTCATACTAACAATAGGATGGGCACAACAGACTGTTGTTTTTTAGGCATTTACATGTGAAGCGCAGCTACTTATTCTTTAGTTCAAGTCAGGACTAGTCATGATGTTTGGATTATATGTATGATCCTTTATCTTTTTTTACAGGAGGCCCATAAATTACTCCAGCCAGTGGACAAAACTTTTAAGACAATGGCCATCGAGTTTGCTGAGTATCAGGTAGTCTTCCAGTAAAAATATTTCACTTGACGATAATTTAAGATATGACGGGAGTTCTGCCTGCCGTTGCTGGTGGATGTATTGATACTCATTGTAAGTGGTGTCCCTTGATATATATGGGCTGATTATTTATCATGTTACGTTGCAGGTTTGTGTGGATATATTTATCACTACCCAGACATACGTGGATATTGCTTCTATATCTGTCATCCCAAGAACAACCGGAGGACAGGTACTAGAGAAATGATGTTACTCATCTATTGGATTTGTGACTAATGATTTGAATATGAATGTTTTCCCTTTAGTTTTCCAGTTCTGTGATCTTCCTGACCACCGATTGAGCAACAGTTACTGTTCCATTATTTTATATATGTATTGTTTGAGGCGATTCCTATGTTAATGTTTATTATGCTAATATCGTGTCAGCTGATTATTATGCTTAGTTAGTGATATTATTGTTTAAGTATGTTCCCGAGTTTTGCAATAATCTTGTCTAGTTTGTTTCAAGCAAAAATTTCTCTCTCTTGCTGAAAGTCTTTTTAATGTCAAATGTCTGCTTGAGTACACCAACCTTATGTCTTGAGTTTCTCGTACATGGTACTTTTAGGAAAATATTATCTTGGATTATTCTCTTACCATTCTGGTCTTTTGGTATCGTCAATGTATGAAGGCAAAATCACCTTTAAGTATTGCTCCAGCAAAACATGTTTTTATTATTGAGTTCCTAGTAAAATTTATTAGTAAATCAGATGCGAGAAAAATCTACAGAGTAGAAATTTAGGAGATATAAAGTGCATATAGAAGTGCAGCTTCATATGGTCCGGTTTTCCTTTTTTATTTCTTTCTATGGTTTTGAGTTTACATGTTCTCTTTAATCTTCCAGGTTTATTACTATTACCCCTTCTCAGTTGTTTCCGATCCTGCAAAGCTCTACAATGATCTTAGATGGAATGTTACAAGGCCCCAAGGTTTTGAAGCAGTGATGCGTGTCAGATGCAGCCAGGTATCCTGATGGGCCTGGCAACGACTCCTTGTCTTTTTTCCCCACTGTTAGTTATTCCTTTGAATTTATCTGTTCAAGAAGCTAATTTTTCTTCCATTTTTTAGGGTATTCAAGTTCAAGAGTACGGTGGGAACTTTTGCAAACGAATTCCAACAGATGTTGACCTACCCGGGGTTTGTATATTTTCCACAAATAATTTGTCTGAAAAATGTTTCTTTTCTGGTTATTATATTTATTCTCCTGTTGCACTGCACCTGCGCTCTCAAGCCGCCTCCTTAACACCTTCCCACACTTCCTCATCCTCACCCCATCCCTTTTTGCACCTGCCCTGCTCACTGCCCTCTCCACCTCTTTTCATTTGGTTCAATTGGACCAAGTCTGTTTTAAGTGTTAGCTGAAATCATTAAGGAAAATTCTTTCATTCTGCAGATTGACTGTGACAAAAGTATACTGGTGACCTTGAAACATGATGATAAATTACAAGATGGCTCAGAATGTGCTTTTCAGGTACTAGTTAAAAGGTTTATCTGTCTCAGGTTTTTAAGATTTACTGTGCTTAATTTAATTCTTTTAATGAAGCCTTTATTCTGTGCTGAGATGATCCCCGATCCCTCTATTTGTTGTTCAGTGTGCCCTTCTTTACACCACTGTTTTTGGTCAACGGAGAATTCGAGTTACAACTTTGTCTCTGCCATGCACAAATATGCTTAGCTATCTGTTCCGATCAGCTGACTTGGACACTCAGTTTACATGTTTCTTGAAGCAAGGTATGTGATCTTTTTGGATTTCTTGCTGCTTTCGTTTTATTTTAGCTGCCTACTAAATTTGGTCATGTTCGCAACTTCTAACAGTACTTTTTCCTTTTTTAATTATTGCAAAGAAATCGGCATTCATGTTGAAATTGTAAATGAATTTTGGAAAGCATTTTTTTTCCTCTTCTATAGTTGACAACTATTTAAAGTGTGAAAGGAAAATTGTCTCTATTGTCTATACTATAGCCCTTTTCGTTGCTGGCTTTCATCATGGCCGGCAGCAAGTGGTAACATGTTTCAGACTTTTTTCAAAGATTTTCTTAGAGATTTATTTATTTTAATTTTTTCTTTTTTTTTTTTTTTTGGCTTCTGTAGCGGCAAGTGAAATTCCTTTCAATCCACTCTCACGAGTTCGGGAGCAAGTTACAAATCTTTGCATCAATAGTCTTCTCTCTTACCGTAAATTTTGTGCTACGCCATCATCCTCCGGACAGCTTATTCTTCCAGAGGCACTTAAGCTTCTGCCATTATACACCCTTGGTACGTCACTTTTTTCTTCATGAGTATATTCTGTATATCTGCGCTAATAAAGCAATTTACTCTAGAATCCCCCACCCCACAAGCTAAAGCACTTTACTTTGATTAAAAAATTACTATTAAAATAATTTTCTGCACAACGGGGTGGGGGTTGACTTCCAGGGTACTGTTACTGTCATTATAGACACAACAAGCCATTTCTTTTTCATTGCACTGGCTTTAATCCACATACATACATACATACATATATATATATATATATATATATATATATCAGTTGGCATATCAGAGTTCTTCGCATGTGTGGGTGGATTGATTTTGTACGTTTGTTCCTTCTGCAGCATTAATCAAAAGTATTGGGCTACGCAATGATGGGAGGATAGATGACCGTTCCTTTTGGATCAATTACGTGTCTTCCCTATCTGCTCCTTTGGCAATTCCTTTAGTGTACCCAAGGATGTTAGCTATTCATGATCTTGATTCAAAGGTATGTGTAGAATGATGTTGTATGACTATTATAACCCTTTCTAAGATTGCTGTGCCTAAATCATTGCTAATTTTCTGCCGACAGGAGAGTGATGAATCCATTCTTCCTCCGTTTGTTCCACTTTCTAGTGAACATGTTAGTGACAAGGGTATTTATCTTCTTGAGAACGGTGAAGATTGTTTAATTTACATCGGAAGCACGGTTGATTCAGAAATCTTGAGACAACTTTTTGGTGTTTCTTCTGTTGATGAAGTTCCTTCTCAGGTAGCGGTTGTTTAATTTATATTTTTATATGGTGCCTGATAATAATCTTTGAGTAGACCCGTTTACAGTCTCTAGATCAAGGGCAACACTGACAATAACATCTTACCTTGGAGTTGGATTCCCTTTGTTTGGTTCTCGCTATTTAGCCCCCAATTGGCCAATTTAGGATGTCCACAACTGTCCACTCTGAATGCATAATATATATTAGTTGGGATGCAAGTTGTGTGCTAGGTCCATTTACCCTGTTGAGTGCTATTACCATCTATTGTGCTTTCTCGGTAACTTTTGGATCTGATCGTTTAAAGTATCGGTAGTGAAGATTTGTGTAAATGTGTGTCAAATGATTCAGTGATAGTAGACTTTACAGCTATTCAACTTGTCGGTTGTGACCCTTTTTTTTTTTTTTTTTTTTGCTTAGTTGGTGTTGCAGCAGTTTGACAATCCACTATCGAAGAGGTTGAATGATGTGATGAACGAGATACGGCGCCAAAGATGTTCCTACCTGCGGTATGAGTGGAGGACCTCTTCAGTCTCTCATATTTCTAGGAATTATGCAGCTTTATATGTTAATATTTTAGCCTTTCTTCCCTTAGTAACTCTGTATTTGTTTATTTATATGCAGCTTGAAATTGTGCAAGAAAGGAGAGCCATCAGGTTAGTCTTTTAAACTAAACTGGATTTGACTACTGCCATGTGAAAATTATTTCATTGATTACGTCTACGACTACTATTTCTTTAATACAAAAAAGGATGATATTTCCCAAATCACATTATCCTCAGTTTCTTAACAATTTGAAGATCTCGTAGTGTTTTGATACACGTCACACAAAAGATCATGTCCAGTGACCGGTTATGGTCATGATTGTAATAGATTGTTAGCATCTTATGTTTCAATACGGTTAGAACAATCCTTGATCCACTTAGTTTACAACTGTGGCCGCAGAAGTGTACTCGTAAAGGTCCAATAAATGGTAATGAAGCTTAGGGAAGTCCATTGTTTCTAGTCCAATACTAAGATCTTAATCGATCAAAACAAGAAACTACATTAATAGAGCCTTCTGTAGTAATTTCTTCGGAATTGCTTGTGGTATAACTGCGTATCACTGTACAAATTTTTGCTTGCAGGAATGCTGTTCTTCTCATATATGGTAGAAGACCAACATCCAAGCGCCTCGTCCTACGTTGACTTTTTAGTACATGTTCATCGGCAAATCCAAATAAAAATGTCATCATGAATGCTCAACGCTTCTCCAAGTTTGGTTCACAAGTTTTGATCAACTTACAGCTAGAGCACTCGCGGGAATCGAAGGAACGGTTCGTTGTGTGATACACATGCACCTGGGATCATGGTCCCCCATCAATTATTCACCTCTCGAGAACACTGAGCAAAAATTTTGCTGTTAGAGGCTTGTCACTGTAGTTCATGAACACATGATAACGATAATAAATCTTAAGTTTTTGTTTATTGCTGTTTGTATTTAGATTGTTTCTTGCCTCCGTCTTTTTCACCCCTTCGAATTTAGTTTCCGTCGAGTACTAGGTATACTATGTGAGAACCAAGAATGCCCAAACAAGAGGGAATATTTTGTATCAAGTGGTTTGGTTGTTCTAGTAACTTACAGGGTGCTTTGAGGGAGAGAGAAATACATGAACGATTTGGTTGTTCAAATATACATGTAATTTTTTTTGTACTCGATTATTCTAGCATGTAAGAAGGATTTTCTTTCTTTTTTTTATTTTTTCGTTGAAACTATTTTTTTCCTTTTTGGTACTTTGAAACTTTCTTTTACAGGTAATCTGCGATTTTCTGTTTAGTCTTGACATGATAATGGCTTAGTATTTTTTGGCTTAGTGTCTAATTTGGGTTTAGTTAGAGCCTGTAGGTATAATTCTAACGCTAATTCCGGTTTCATAATTGAATTGAAGCGAAGCGAATAGTAATCTGCCTGCTAAACTTTTTTTTTTTAATAAAAATTTATTTTTAGAACTTGGTTTACGTTATTTTTGAATTTTTTTCCATAGTAATTCAGTCCTATTGTTTTTTCCCCCTAATTCTTTTAGAGGAACCTAGTCTTGTAGTTTCACCATTCTTTTGAAATCTCATATTGCATTCATTAGTACGACGATTCAAATACATGAAGCAATTAATATGAATAGAGGACATAAATATATTAATATATGCATGTAAATATAAAGGAAAACAATTGGAGTTTCATCATTCTCTACATGTTTAAACCAATGTAAAAATATTACCCAAAATTTAAATTAAAAAAAAAAAAGTACCCAGAATCTTCTTCAGCTTTCAACAAAAGAAAACAAAACGAAATTATGTTCAAATAAACCTTCAAAAAAAGACGAAATAATAATAATTCGAGCTTAAAGGTTGGGCAAATAATCATGTTAGTTCCTAGAAGACGCCAGATTCAGAACAAAGGGATGATCCCACAACTGCTGAGCCGACCACCTCTTGCTCGGATCCCTTTGTAAGCACTTCGTCAAGAAATCCTTTCCAGCTTCCGACACGTCTTTCGGTATCTCCGGCATCATGTCTGTCAAAGCGAGCAGATCAACGATCCTCCTTGGTTCCAAAACCTTCACTTTCGCGTCCCACCACGGGTGCTTCCCGGTAATCATCGTCAACACAACGCATCCCAAAGACCATACATCCATAGCAGTCTCAATTTCGTGGCGCGCCACAGATTCTGGCGACATGTAAGTCGGGGTCCCCCGGCATTCGTACTCGTTGCTCTCTGAAGCCTCCTTCCGTGATCTTTTGCTGAAATCCATGTTCCGAGGGAAAGACAAGAATATTATCAGGTTTTATATCACTGTGTACAATGCCTTTTGCATGGATAACTCTAAGCCCTTGTAGTATCTTCCTAGTACATTTCTGACGACGCTTTCTTCGGCGATCCGACCGCCGGCTCTAGCGATCAAGTCTAAGAGGTCTCCGCGGGGTGCGTATTCGAGACGTAAGTTGTAACTTCGGGTTCCATATTCGAAGGTTATCTCATCACTGTATTAGTGGATGATTTCGGGGCAATCGCCGAAAATACTCAGAATTTTGTTTTCTTTAATTAGGACAGAGGAGCAATTAGAGTTGTCTAGCTCTACAGTTTTTCACAGCAAGTAGCTAGTCGTAGTATGTAGCTAAGAAAACTGAGGCAAAACCACCTCTTCCAATGGCCTTCACTCTATGACATGATGAACCACGTGAATGCAAATCTATAGAACTCATGACTCTCAACAATATGTTTTTCTGGAAGCAGTGAGGTATATATACATACATATATATATATATATATATATAGCCACCTGAAGTCTGAAATATTTCGAATAGAAATCCTATTGTGTTTCTGAGTGGAGAGTCCTGTTATGTTAATGATAAATCAGATTAAAAATAAACTAAAAGAATAACTATCCAAACTTTTTTTTTAAATTTTATTTCTCTTTTTTAAAATAAATCATTTTCTTTTAGCTACCGTTATTGCTACAATGGTTTTGGTTTTCTTACAATATCTAATTTAAAAAAAAAAAAAAAGAAGAGAAATTCGTTTAGCAAGCTTTGAAAAAATTTATCGAGGATAGCAAAAGGAAAAAGAAAAACAATAAAGAGTTCGATAGCCTATAAAATATTTGAAACATTACAAGGAGATAATCTCTCCTTTACCAATATTTGTTAGGTTTAGGGCACTCCATTCTATTTATATAAATCAAATTTTTTTCGATTTCTGTATACTAAAATCTTTTTTTTTGCTATTTTGTCACAACAATCTCTCTCTCTCTCTCTCTCTCTCTCTCTCTCTCTCTTTAATACAAATATTGAATTTTGCAGGGAAAAAAAGTTTAATTGAAGCTTTATATTTAAAAAATATAACAAAAAGCACATATACATTTCCTACTAGAGCTTTTTTTTTTTTTTTTTGTAAGTACATTTCCTACTAGAGTTGGACACATTTGAAACACGATTAGGAGATAATTTATAATAATCCCTCTATTAATTAGAGTCCTAAACAATGAATGATATGTAAAATAATTAAAATATCAGCCATAAGATTAAAAAAAAAATTTTGATAGAATCAGTTCATATGTAGGGACTGAGTCACTGAGGTGCATAGTTACCGGTGTTGGAATTGCGTGTATAAGTTGTAAATGATGTGTTTGAATATATTTGTATAATTGTATAAGATATTTAGGTATTAATTTATTGCCGAATATGTGTGGGTGTCATTATGAATGTGTTGTATGTCACACCTTCTCATTCGAAGACAAAATTAAAGCTGAATTTCGAATGACGACAAAAGATGTTACGTTACATTTAAATTTAATTTTATCGACACCAAGCTTATTGAATGTTTCAATCTTGGTCCTTTATGGCTGAAAATGATTTTAAAAAATATGACGCAATGAACCCAATAGCAAGTAGAGGATAATTTTACAAAATAGATGTTGAGTGGCTAATTAGGTTGGTGAATAGAACTAGATTTTTTTTTTTTTTTAAGGAATACTAGATTCACGTTACCTAACTGATCTAATATATGAAAATCACAATTCCAAATCAGTGGGTGATATGAATACGACTTAAATCACATGTCCAATCGACCTCATAATATTTACTTTGCCATTGTTACCCCTTAATCACCTACCATTTGAGTCTCATTTGTCATTTTTTAATGTTTATCATGTTACCTAACTAATCTACTATATGAAAATTACAATTCCAAATCAGTGGGTGATATGAATACGACTTAAATCACATGCCCAATCGACCTCACAATATTTACTTTACCATTATTACCCCTTAATCACCTATCATGTGAGCTTTATTTGTCATTTTTTAACGTTTATGTCACAAAAAGGCAAATGGTAAAATATTTTCGAAGTTTAGGATCCAATAGTGTGACATTTTAAGTTGAGGGGTTAAAGTGAGATAATATATGTTTTGGGGGGCTCAAATGGAAATTAACACAAAATTTATTGAACTTAGTAGATAATTAATCAAAATTCAAAAGTTAAAAGAACCACTTGCTAATTAGTTGAAAGTTAGGAAAAGGCTATATCCGTCTTTTCAACTAAGCTTCTTTTTTTTTTTTTTTTTTTTTTTGCCCTTTTTTGGCGTGAAACATCTCTGCAATTTAGGGCTCCAAAAATTCGTTTAACCCATCAATGGCGGGAAGTCTGATAAAGATTTCTCAATCATTCTGATTGAATTGCTTCTCTCTCTACAGAAGTCCCGAAAATGTCTTTTCTTGACGAACTTCAAGCCAGTAAGCTCCTCCCCTATTGCTCTTCTGGCCCCTTTCTTCATTTTATGAACCCTAACTTGATCTTGTGGTTCGCAACGAAGAATTGATTTTTAGATGTTTAATCTAGGTTAAATTACTGAGGAATTGTGTCAAATTCAACCACATGTGGTTTTGTTTCAAATTTTTGGTCACTATTAAGAAAGATTCTTCTTTTATTCATACACACACACACACACACACACACAGACACACATAATATATCAGTTTGCATTGATGTAAAAGACAATATGGGATTTTTGTAGCACCATAGAGAGATTTTTTTTTTTTTTTTGGTAGCATAAACTATCAAAAGCTTCAATCTTTAAAAAAATAATGCGACTGAATTAATTAAGCTCTGTTCGTATCTTTTTTTTTTTTTTTTTTTTTTTTCAAGTTGATTTAATTTGATTGCGATATTTATACAATGAATATTCATCTCTTTATTGTTTAAGGTTTTCTTACTTTAGGCTGAAATGTTATGCAGACCTTGATTCACTGCCTAATATTTTGCAAAAGAAGTATGCTTTGTTGCGTGATCTTGATAAAAGTTTACAAGGTATGCTTTAAATATTTACCACTTTATTTTATTTTTTTTTTAGGGAACCATTGTATGTTTATATTCCTTATGAACGATCTCGGTTTCTTTACTCGTATTCTTTGATTTCTTTAGTTATGTCCCTTCAATTCCCGTTTTTAAAATGTAGACAATAATTATAATCAAATATGAAAGCAAGGTTCTCTATTTGCTAAATCAGTAATATGACAACTAGATTTTTTATCCATAGTTAAGCAATCCAATAAAATTCCTGGTGACTAGTTCATTAATGTAGCCCAAAAAGATTACATAATTGTCAGTTCTTTGGATGGACTTTATCATCATTGACAATGCCTATGCGAGAAATTAGGATCCCGGGTTCTATAGTGATATGTCGGGTAAAGCCCATTCATTCCTTGTTAACATGGTTTTGAACACGAGCACTGTCTTTTTGTTGGTGATGGAGTTAGAAGATATCCCTTAAACATGTCTGGTCTTGTATTTATATTCGTTATGTTTGTCATTCTTAGTTTATGCGTTTGAATTGATACAAAAAATTAGAATCTGCAAGTATAATGCATGTAGATAGCTTATATCGTTCTCTTTTGCTTTGGCCAATTATACTGTTTGTTACCTTCTACGTTTGTGAGCAGATATTCAGAGGCAAAATGAACAACGTTGTGAACAAGAGATAGAGGATATTAAGCGTCAAGTTAGATCTGGAAATATCAAACCTGATAATTCACTTGCTAGATTCTCGGATGAGGCACTTGATGAGCAAAAGCACAGCATCAGGATTGCAGATGAGAAGGTGGCATTGGCTGTTCAGGCTTATGATTTGGTAAATCATTCTCCATATTCCTCAAAGTATGCTAGTTTTTACATATGGTCATAAACTGCTAGGATGGGACACCAGAAATGATACCTGTAAATAAACTATAGCAACATGCAGCATAGCAGTAGCCGTATCTCTTGTTTAGAAATTACAAGGACCATCACTTTGGGTGGTTGCCTGTATGCAGCATTAAGCAGATTCTTGAAGATATATCCTGTTTGGCGGCTACTAAATTCATAATTGTGATTGATTCAATGAAAAATAATCAATGAAAATGTTAATTGTCACGAGAGTTTGAAGAGCTCATGGAAATCGGGTTAACTTTTTAACCTTTTGGTTCACCTTTTTGCTGACACTGTCCGTACATTCTTGTGCTTCAGGTGGATACACACATACAACAACTTGATCAATATTTGAAAAAGTTTGATGAAGAACTTCGACGTGGTATTTCACTGGCATTTCTTTGAAATTTTCTGAGCTGGCTGAGTATTTAATATCAACCCACCAAATCAAACTATATTAGCTCCCTTTTTTTCTTTGGTGAATGTTCACATGGCTTCACCACGGCATACTTATCTAGTATGTACAACCAGAATTGTGTTTTCATCGACTTTCTTTAACAAAATGAATTATGGCAGAAAGAGAGGCTGCTCCTGCTACTAATTCCCCCGCTGCAAGTGCAGATGGAAGTGCAAAATCTGGTGGTAGAGGAGGCCGTAAGAAGTATGCTTCTTAGCCTACTCTTTTTTCGTTTCAAAGTCACGCTTGTTTTTATTATTTTTAGAAGTTCATGCAGTGGAGTGGTAGACTACTTTATCTGATTCAGTGGCCTAGATCCTTGTTAAATGCTTTCCTTTTTCTTTCTTGAGGAAACTAAAGTTATGAGAGCACGTTTGTGCCCTTTCTCTGCAGAACACGCCAGGCAACAGCGGCGGCAGCAGCAGCTGTAACTGCAGCAACTGAAGCAGCCACAGCAGCAGCTAATCCCACTGGTATGGATCTCGATATACCAGTGGATCCGAATGAACCCACATACTGTTTCTGTAACCAAGTTAGCTATGGGGAGATGGTTGCTTGCGATAACCCAGATGTACGTAAACTTTTACAATTGCGTGCAACATCTTTCATATATAAATGCTTGGTTCATAATCTGATGATACTCGTTCGCCCCTGACAGTGCAAGATCGAATGGTTCCATTTTGGCTGCGTCGGTTTGAAAGAACAACCCAAAGGAAAATGGTTTTGTTCAGACTGTGCTGTGGTAAAAAATCGTCGGAAGGGCAGATAATGTTGCTGCACACTTTTTTGATGAGCCTAAGATGTAATTGGCAGCGTATGCATAGGATTAATGTTCTTGTGTGTTTCTTGTACTAAAAAATTGCTGCTTAGAAAACATGTTTTGTTAGTTGCTCTTCCGCTTTTGGTCCGTAAATTGCGTGAATAGAATCTATAATGGAAAGTCCACATGTTGGATGAAGTTGTAGTTCAGTAAACTAGATATGTAAATTTTTTTTCTTTTTTTTTTTTTGGAGCATGAGTAGTCACTATGTTATTTTTAATTGGAGAATTCTACCTTTATCCCATTGATGGGGTAAAAATTTTTAGCCATTTGATCATTTTTGGACAGCTCTGATTAAAAGGATGAAGGAAAACAAGGATGGGTCTTTCAAACAAGATTAAAAAAAAAAAAAATAAAAAAAAAACTCTAAAGAGAGAGCCCTGCCTCTGGTGGCTCTGGCTCTGTGGCAAACACGACCAACGTTGCTCATCGGAGTTCTCAACATAGTTTTTTATTTTTATTTTTTTTTAACTCTAATTCTGTGCAAGGAAGTTTTATTAGGTGTGGCAGGTTTTATTTCAACTTGATAGTCTTTAAGACTTTTTAATCCTTCGATTTAAATTTAATGATGTAGAATTTTTACTCTATCAATGGGATAAAATAGCATTACCCCACGGTAGAAGTTCCCTTTTGAATTTTTTTATCTTCCAGTCAATTAATTTTCCCTTCCAAGCCAGATTTTTCTTTCTCTAACGTGAAAGAAGTGATTTAGAAGAATGAACGTGACGTCAAGCTGGGTCACACTTCTACTTTATTTTCCCATTACAGATCAAGGCGTTGAGAAAATGATCCAATACGAAAATACCTAGGATTCTTGCCGAAAGTAAAACCTTACATTTTCTACCGAAAGAGTTTGAAGAATCCTTGAAGAGGTAAAAACAGTGGTAACTTGTAGAATAAGTAACAAGAAAGAGCCACGCACCGAATAGAAAGTTAAAACAAAAATTTCCTTCAACAATTGGTATGTGGGGGGAAGAAAATTGTTTATTCTTGGAAAGAATAGTTCAAAGATACAAGCCAATTTTTCCTCCCAACAATCTCAGCAATCTAATCTTGGATTACAAAGCTGCCTAGATGCTGATCTCTCACATTATACATGGTTGCCTCTCAATCAACAAGCCTATCCAGAAAATTAAGTTTAAACAAAAAAACAAGTACCCTGGTGGCAAGGTCTCTTAGTAATCCATGCCACCCATGCCGCCCATTGCTGGAACCTCCTTATCATCCTTTGGAAGCTCTACTACAACAGCTTCGGTAGTCGTCATCAATGATGAAACACTGCATGGAAAAAAAAAATTACGAATATGAATTGAGCAACAAGACAAAAAGCTGAACATAGCTAACATGCAAGCGTTGAGATAAGTTCATCTACTGACCTAGCTGCATCAACCAAAGCAGTCCTGATAACTTTCAGTGGATCTATAATTCCAGCTTTAACCATATCGACATATTCACCTGTTCAAGCAAAAAGGCAAGTAGTAACAAACAAATTAGTACAATGAGGATATAGAACTGCATCAAATTGCTGAGAAAGAGACGGTAATGGTGAGGTGCAATACTGACCTTTGGCTGCATCATATCCAAGATCGGGATTGTCTTGCTCCAAAAGCTTACCAACAACGACAGCACCCTCAACTCCTGCGTTAGAAGCGATCGTATGCACAGGTGTCTGCACATAAACAAGGTTTAGAATAAACATAAGTTCCATGTACTACCCTAAAACATCTGGTTTGTTTAAACTTTCCAGTCTTGGAAAGACAGATATTACTTGAAGAGCCTCTTTTCAAACAAAATTGCTGTTAAATTCAAGCTGCTTTATCAGATCTAACTTCTAATTTTTGGCCCCATTCCAACACAAAATACTGTCGATTCTTTCCAGACTGCTAACATATAATCTTCTATACCTTTAGAGCATTCTGAATAATCTGAACACCAATCTTCTGATCAAAGTTGGCCGTTTGGAGCTTTTCCAACTCTTTTGATGCATAAAGAAGAGCAACACCACCACCTGTTAATAATAAGTGTGTAAGATAGTGCTGAATCTATAACCGACCAGGGGAAAAGGAAGGAAAAGGCTAATAACATATGTACCTGGTACAATGCCCTCTTCCACGGCTGCCTTTGTAGCATTTAAAGCATCTGTCACTCTATCCTTCTTCTCACTAACTTCTGCTTCACTAGCTCCTCCAATCTGCAACAAAATAAAATTTCCCAATTTTTTTAATCCACCAGGCTAGTTCAATACATCTGATAAATGGGAGATAATGAAAACCAAGTAGCCTATGTAAGTGTAAGAAACTATAGATAAGCTCATGAGTGAACCTTCAACACGGCAACACCACCAGAAAGCTTTGCCAGTCTCTCCTGTAACTTCTCCTTGTCATAATCAGAAGTGGTATTCTCAATTGCCGACCTAATCTGTCATTGATAGTGGGCAGGTGAGTCGAGGGTGGAAATTTTAGTAATCAAAGTCAGAGTTCTCAATTGTGAAATCATTGACAGCAGATACTGAAACTGAAGGGGAAGAAAAGCTTAGTGAAAGAAAGCAAAACAAACCTGTTCACATCTATCCTCAATCGATTTCTTGTCACCAGCACCATCAAGAATCACAGTGTCATCCTTTGAAACCGTCACCTACACAAAAAGTCCATCATTAGATGATATTTTTCTCTTAATGATATTTCATAAATAACCAACATGAAAATAACTTGTTCCTTGACAGCTAATTCTTGTGGGAAAGGGAAAGTCAGTTAAAGAAACAAACATGATTAGATTTTCAAAGAAAAGACAACTTCATGCACACTAGAGATTACCTTTTTGCATGAGCCAAGGATATCCAAATCCGCTTTTTCCAGATTCAAACCAAGCTCTTCAGTAATGACCTAGAAAAAGTAGAACACGATTCAGGATTTTAGCAATAATTAAACAATGAAGTGATAAAAATGAACGTGATGATAACAAACATCAAACTGACCTCTCCTCCCGTAAGAACAGAAAGATCCTGCAAACTAGCTTTCCGGTTTTCACCAAAACCAGGAGCTTTTATGGCACAGACCTGCACGGATGCATCACTAAATTATGTACACAGACAACCAAACAAACAGAAAATGATAGGACAAAAATTGTTGTAAAAGGAAACCTTGATTCCAGCGCGAATCTTATTAAGTATGAGAGTTGCCAGGGCATCACTTTCCACGTCTTCTGCAACAATCAACAAGGGCCTTTGTCTCTGAAAAGTGAACAAAAATTCTTTATCAGCCAATTGAACACTTTATGAAACAGGAAAAAAGAAATGCAAGCGATAACCAACAACTTCTCACCTTTAAAGCCAACTCCAAGACTTTGACAACAGCATTAATGCTTGAGATTTTCTTCTCATGAATGAGAATTAGAGGATCCTCCAGCTCCTGTACACATAAATGGATTTCATATAAGGATAAGATGCAAAAGAGATCTATAAGATGCTTTTAACAGCTCTGGCAGAACAGTTCTATTATGTGTGTGGTAAAAAAATTTTAAGACACGCAATTCAGTCACTATGAAAAATACAAAACTTACACATTTCTGGGTTTTCTGGTTTGTGATGAAATAAGGCGAAATGTAACCCCTGTCTAGCTTCATTCCTTCAACAACTTCCAACTCATTGTACAAAGTTTTGCCATCCTGCAAGAGTTCAACATGATTTAGACATTCACCAACTCACTGGAATTTAATAATTAGAGCAGACAATCCCACGCTCAACTTCATCAGACTATAAAGAGCCAATCCAAACCATCACCAAAGTTCCCCAGCTAATAATGCCAAGAATACAAATAACACAACCGCAAAGACATAGAAACGGTCATAAGAGTATATCAAGATGGGAAGAAACTTACCGAGATTGTGATTACTCCCTCTTTGCCAACCTTCTCCATTGCCTTTGCTATCAATTCACCAATTTCCCTCTCTCCATTTGCGGATATTGTTCCAACCTATCAAAGTTATAATGCTATCATACGTCCTCTGAAGAGACCTCTTGAATAGCGAGAAAGCATTAGACTGTAAACAAACCTGTGCAATCTCCTCAGAGGTGCTGATCATACGTGCTCTGCTCTTCAAGTTGGTTACAACAGAATCAACTGCCATACTGATACCACGTCTTAGGTCCATCGCATTCATCCCAGCAGCAACTGACTTGCATCCCTCAGTGAAAATCGCTCGCGTAAGGACTGTTGCACAAGTAGTCCCTGCATGCACATTGAAAAGTCCTCAGAACTCATTCAAACAAAGTGACAATATCATGAAGTTAAAATTTCTTAATCATGGAGAGAAGCAACCAAACCATTTTTAAAGAACAAGACTAATGCTCCACAACATCAAGACTGCAATTGGATTTCAATGAGAGATTGCGAGCCTTACCATCACCAGCGACATCGTTGGTGGCATTTGCAACCTGCTTCACCAAACTAGCACCAACATTTTGGACCTTATCCTTGAACTCAATGCTCTTGGCCACTGTCACACCATCTTTCGTCACTTTAGGGGCACCAAAGCTTTGTTCAATAACTACATTACGCCCCTTTTATCATAAACCAACCAAAGAAACAAAAAGCCATATCAACAAATGACCATATCTCAACAAGCAACAAAAGTCTCCTTATCCATTTATGCAAGAAGCAGAAAGCCAACATTATCGAGACTAAGAATGGGTGTAAAACACACAAAAGAAAGAAGAAAAAGGACAAACATAAGATAGAAAAATTGGATTTATCGGAGTACCTTGGGACCCATAGTCACTTTAACTGCATCAGCAAGCTCTTCAACACCCTTGAGCATCAGGGATCGAGCCTCCACCCCAAATTTTATGTCTTTCGCCGCATAGTTTCTTGTCCAACTCAACCTACCACCAATCTGACCCACCAAAAAGACAAAAATAAAAAGTAAAAAACCAAACCAATCTGACCCACCAAAAAACAAAAATTAAAATTAAAAAACCAATCTTTAGCCATAGAAATTACCAATAAAAGAACAAAATTTTTACTAGTAAACCAATAAAAATAATTTTTTTAGGGGAAAAATTTTAACAAACAAAAATTATCAATAAAAGAAAAAAAATGATGGTTTACTAAGTAATTAAAAGAAAAAAAATATGTAATCTCTTTTCCTAGTAACCAATTAATTATAAAGAATAACAGTTTACCTGCTGTGTAGCATTCCTAGTGGTCCTGCAAAGTTCAAAAGAGAAAATCAAGAATAAAAATTCAGCAAAAACATTTAAAAAAGTTTAAATTTCTAGACGTAGCTCACACCAGTGAGTACTAGAGTCTAAATTCTGGACTTCTTTTCAACGGCTAAGCAATGTGAAGTTGAATATCAAGAAATCACAAACATTTTATTAGCGTTGCAAAATGATTATGTTCAAAAATTTTCTCAGCGACCAAACAGAAGAAGGAGATTGAAATGGGAAGAATTGGACGAGAATGGAAATCGGGAACCAACCTGGCTTTGGAAGCGAGGCTTGTGGCGTAGCGGTACATTTCGTCAGATTGCCGAGAGGAACAGAGACGAAGCGGAAGCCGAGAGAAGGAGAGAGAGAGAGAGAGAGAGTTACAGTGAAG
The DNA here is from genome assembly GCA_025413485.1 of Ficus microcarpa. Classification (NCBI taxonomy): domain Eukaryota; kingdom Viridiplantae; phylum Streptophyta; class Magnoliopsida; order Rosales; family Moraceae; genus Ficus; species Ficus microcarpa. The sequence goes on along the minus strand of CM046382.1, from coordinate 15,230,209 downwards.
GAAGGTGAAGGAGAAAATGGTGGGGGGGGGGGGGACGGGGGGTTTTCTAGAGGAGGAAGAAGAGTCTAGAAGCAAAGACAAGCACCTTCTAGGGTTTAGGGTTTTATCAATTTTTTATTATTAAAAAAAATCCAGTGCAGCATTGTGTGTCTGACGGGGTGCTCGTGTCTGAATTACTTTTTTTTTTTTTTGGTTTTTTTTTTGTAAGGTTGTTTGGAATTCAATCTTGAAAGCATGATTAAGTTGAGAAAATTACAAGGAATTTTATAGTAGCGTAGTAAAAATACTTTAGTAATATCTTCAGGAAAAAAAAACACTCATTAATATATTATTTTATAAATTATTTTATACAATGATGGTAAAGAGTAAAGACGTAGTTTGTATTTAGTTCGTCCGTTAAAAATGAAAATTTTAATTTAGAATTGATTGATTTTTTAAAAATTAATTATAATTTTTATTGATTTTTACTTAAAAATAAAAATTAAGATAAAAAAAATATAATTTAATTAAAATTAAATTAAAATATCAAACGAAATAATAGATATTAAAGATAAAGTTTACAAGTTAACGTAATATCAATTTTGTAAGAGAGTTCCATAACTCTAAGACTCTGTTTGGAATTCAAATTTAAACTTAAAGTTTAGAATCAAATTTTTGTCCTTTTCTGAAAAATTTTTTATTTTTTCTGAAAAGTTTTTTATCTTTTTTAAAAAGTCAACAAAAAATACTATTCACACTTAAAAATTTTAACTCCAACTCATTCACCAAACGGATCCTTTTTTTTTTTAATTATTGTTTAATATTGAATCAGAATTAAATATTTTTGTGTTCCTTCATTTTTTTTTTCCCTCTTTAAATCAGTCCGTCCACTCATTTTTTATTATTATTTTTTTATAAATCTTGAATGAGTTCCCTTTTTAATGCTCGTCTTAAACGAGCCTTTGTAACTTGAACTTTCAGCATTGATTGATGCTGAGACTGCCTAAATAGGTTTGTAGCTCTAGGACCAGCATAGGTACGAGCCCGTTCAAAAAGTTAAACCAAAAAAAAAAAAAAAAAGGTTAAAATGAGTATTATTTCTTTCATTACACTACTCTTCATCTTTCTGCCCTTTAAACTTCTTTTGGTATTCTAAAAATGCTTTCCGTTTCGACTAATTCGTAAACTAAAAATTTTCCCATTTTTTCAATTTCACTTGCACTCACTCTCTCTCTCCCTCTCTCTCTCTCTATATCAACTCCTGTCAATTTAATGCAGCTTTTTATATAATAGTTTAACGGAGTAAAGTGTAACCTTTGTTTGGGGCAGTGGTCCGACCTTTCACTGGATTGCTAAGCCCCCATCACTCGTAGGAGATTTCGCTATGGTGTCCAGCACCGTGCTCGTGTTGTTGGAAGGATGGATCGAGGCTATTTCAGAGTTGAGGGTGGAGAGTTGGTCATCGTTTGTCGTCCTCAAATCCAGGTACATTTGTTGCAAGGGCTGGTGGATACCACGAGAACTGAGTTGTAGGGCGGTGATGAGGGGGTTGGGTTGGAGTGCGGGCTTGCGTTGCCTGTCATGGATGGTGAGTGTTCCTCACGCGTATCCGGTTTTTCTTCCTTATTGCTGGCCTTTTTTCCGCAATAATCTGATTGCGCCGATGGTTCCTCTAGCTTTGATGGGCATGACTTTGCTAGAGGTTGCAGTGGTCCCCTTTTTTCTTTTACCTATTTTCTATGTTTGTTTGTAATAAGGGTGAAGGCTTCCCCTCTAGTCCCTCATGTAGGTTTTTGTGTTTATCTAAGTTTTGTTAATCGGGTTTTAGCCGTTGTTTGGCTAGGTGATGTTTAGTGGGTGGATCTTGAATTTGCGTCACCCGTTGTAGGAGTTTTTCTCCATGTTTGGGACAGGAAATTGCTTCGACTTTCCTCGAGTGGGTTGATTACCTATGTATTGTCCAGTTAGTTTGTGGACTTTAGGTCCATTTGATGGTTTCCTAGTTGTTTGGTGGCTTGTCAATTAGCTTATTTCGGGTTTTGTTTTGTGGGTTTGTCCTTTTATTGATGTCTGTCTTTTGTCCTATAGTGACTTAATAATAAAATTTTTTATTTAGTTAAAAAAAAAAAAGTGGTAACCTTCAAAGACACCCTTTTCTTTTGTAACACCAATTAGGCATAGCATTTTTACCCATTGATGCAAGTATGGGGATAGTATACGAGTATGAGGGTTAAGATTAATTATCTGTGCTGGTACATGACGGGGATGAGCGAAGCTTTCTCATACCCGCACCCTGCATATATTCCCTCATAATATAAGAAGAAAAAAGTTAGTATTTTAATGTTTTAGTTTGCTTTATAAATTTTGTTTTATGGATTTATGAAGTTTGGAATTATTTTTAATATTTTAATTTCATTTTTAATTATGACTATGTTGTTAAAATTATAAAAAACTTAATAGAAGTTATTTTAATTTTTTTTAAAAATAATTCTTGATAAATAAATGAATATATTAGGAGTATAGTACCCTAACGGGTATTACCCGTCCCTGTATCTGTATTAAATTAGGTGGGTATAAGAATAGGTAAGGTGGTAAAAAGGGAGGCGAATATGGGGGTGGGGGAGGTATACCCGCGCCCACCTCACCTCATTGTCATCCTTATCACTATATTTGTAACAAAATTATTGACATGGGACAAATTATATAAACAGAAACTAATTCAAGGACCTCCTTTGCAATCATAGCGAAGGGATTTCTAATAGTCTTGCCTTACAGGCCGGTGATCCAACGCCCAATGCAAACAAACTCATAGGACCACGTGGCATATGCTCATTGGGCCAAGGATCCAAACGCCTAGAACCACCATTAGAGAGAGCCTTCTTGGCTGCACTGTTGTTTCTTCTTCTTCTTCGTCAATCGACTGACACAGCAACGAATCCTAAATTTTGATTCCACATAGACCTAGAGAGAGAAAGTAGAGAGAGAGAAAGAAATTAGGGATCGTCGAAAATGACGGAGGCGATGATCAGAAAGAAGCCCGGCATGGCCAGCGTGAAGGACATGCCAGTCCTCCAGGACGGCCCTCCGCCGGGCGGCTTCGCTCCGGTCAGGTACGCTCGCCGGATCCCCAGCAAAGGCCCCAGCGCCATGGCCATTTTCCTCACTGCCTTCGGAGCTTTCTCTTGGGGCATGTACCAGGTCGGCCAGGGCAACAAGATCCGAAGGTCCGAACCTAATCTTAATACTAATACTTCTTTCCATTTCGTTCATGGCTGGGAAATTTATAGCTTTTGTTCTTCTTTTGTAATGAATTTGAGTGGTATTGTTTTGATTTTGTCCTTCTGGTTAGGGTTTTTTTGTTTTGTTTTGTTTTTTGAATTATTCGAGTTGAAAGTTGAAATCTTTGCAAATGTTCGATCTTTTTCTTCTTCTTCTTCTTCGTTTTTTATCTGTTTAAGTAATTGTGAATTGGGCTTGGCGTTGGAATATTTTTGTTTGAAGAATTTTTTTAGAGTTTGTTTGAAAATGGCAAATTATTGCACTTTATTTATGAAAAAGGTTGAGCTTTGCAATCAAATTCCATGTGATTCAGAGGTTAACTGTTACTGGTTCGAACTTAGAACAGTTGTTTGCGAGCATTGAGTGATAGAACAGTGAATGGAATATTTTGGCGGGGATTGGATATTATTGTTTGGAGTTCATCGGCTGTGTCGAAAATGTACTGTAGAATGGCTGAAAAAATTGGGAGATTGGTAATCTTTGTTGATGAAAAAAGGACGAGCTTTGCTCTCCAAATTCATGTGATTATCAGGTTATCTGTTGTTGCGTAGAACAGTTTATTTATGGGGATTAAGGAAAGATTTAAGACTTTTCAGAAAAGAGGGAGATTTGTATGGGAAAATAACTTTTGAAGACTTAATCGTCACTTATGGGGATGGGTCGCATAGTTGTAACCTGTTAGGATCCAATCCTCAAATAACATTCGCGGAGAATGCTTTTTACGATGAAGGTACTGAATTAGATGATTAATGTGAAAAATTAGCGAAATTCATTGTTTGCTTTATCTTCAATTTTAAGAAGGGACATCAGTCATTGAACAGATCTTAGCAAGGTAAATGAAGGATTTTTAAAGTGAGGAAACATTGGCCACTCTGATCAGGGTTGCTAGGCTTAGTAAGCTACGAGACTGAATTTACTGTCTTATATTTTCTTCTTGAGGATCAGCTTGTCTATTTCGTCTCATAGCTATACTCCGATGTTATTTCGTTGAAGTGCATCATGTTATTCAAAGCCTTCCATGACGTTGTAATGTCATCTTGGCACTCTAACGAAGTTTACTTCACAAAATCTTGAGCAAAGAAGGAAGTAATAGGCTTCAGTTCTGTGCAAAACACGAGCAACTATGTGATTTATGACATCTTCGTAGTCAACTTGCAGTAGATACTTTTAACTGGGTAACAGTAATAAAGCAGAGAGAACTTCCTCTTTATATGTTCAGTTTCCCACTATCCCCTATTTAAGGAACTGCAAATCGCTATTGCTATTTACTTAGAATTTCTGAACAGTCTCAATATGTGAATTGTTTGTTGTGAATATTTTATGGTCACACGTACATCCACATCTCATTGAACTTTTTAACTTAATATGGGAAGAACAGTTAATGGTGTGAGCGGGCAGTTGATTTGTTAAGTTCATCTCCTAAATGAACAGTTTCGGAGCATGGTCGTTAATGCATGTAATTTTGGGTACAATATTCGGTGATAAAATTATGAGCCTACGGCTTTTGCTTTGAGAATGAGATTTGGAAGAAAATACACTTTTGCTTCGGTATGAGATATGGAAGAAATTACATTTCATTCACTACCCATATTTTTGTTCCTTCTATACTCTTTCGATTTTTGGCCAAAAGATGGAAACGTCTTTTAGATTTGTTGCAGTGTTCTCTTTTTAATGTAACCTTTTGAACCATGAAGTATTCAGCTGTCTAGGGTAAGAGACCTCATGTATTTCTGTAAAAGTTTCAAAAGCGATTCCTTATGGTGTTGTGTAGGGCGCTGAAAGAAGAAAAATATGCTGCCCGTTCGGCTATACTGCCGGTGCTGCAAGCTGAAGAAGATGAGAGGTAAATTGACGACCACTTTATTAGTTATATTCTTCCTTTCCTTTCTATGATTCGTATTTGCTGCTCTCTAACCAGCAACCATTTTTCCCTTCCTCTTTTTGTCATTCTTTAGATTCGTCCAAGAGTGGAAGAAGTATCTGAATACGAGGCTGAAGTAATGAAGGATGTTCCTGGCTGGAAAGTTGGTGAGAGTGTTTACCACTCTGGAAGATGGATGCCTCCAGCAAGCGGCGAGCTCCGACCTGAAGTCTGGTGATAGCTCATTCGCTGCAGTTATTTTAATGTTCGATGTTTGATATTCGATTTTCTGTTTCTCTTGAAACATGTATCTGGAGAGCCATGTCAGTGGCCCTGTTCTAGAGAAATAAAGTGCAGCAGAGGACCCTTTTTTTAACATGTTTGATATATGTTTACGACAGCTATTGTCTCATTTCAAGTTCTTTTAATAGCCATCTTATCTTCCTCACTATTTCAACATTCGGACCAAAGAGAAAGACATTGCTAATGCTTTGTTGCTGTGAATCAGTGAATCTCAAGGCGTTGAAGTAATTTTGTGTATCTGTTACTTGGGGTAAACTTAACGGTCATTATTGTTGCGGTCAACGATAGAAAGAAACCGATGAATGCTAAAGTCAGAGATTCAATCTCGGAAAGTTTTACGACATCACAATAGGTTCATAACGAGCTGTCATCTCCACTTGAGTTTTATTACCGTCGCTAAACCGATGCAATTCTAAGTATTCATGTTTTCCATGGGTTATTCTACCATGGTCATAGAAAGAAAGAAATATCAAAGATGCCAACGGTGATGTTTGTTTTGTCCGGAGACGTATAAAGTATGTTCATCATGATTGATGTCGTTTTGTCTGGGAGGGGTGTCACCGGTTGTTCACATTTCATCTTAAAAACGACATCTTATTTGAACTGCATGTGTAAATGGAACTTACGATCACGC
>CM046382.1:15174053-15224053 GCA_025413485.1 Ficus microcarpa | reverse complement strand
CATTGTGTGTGTTTCTCTTTGTGGGCTTGTGCGTTGCTTTCCTCGTAGTTGGAGAGGAATCTGAAGAAACGACCACCAATTGTGAGGGGGATTTTTGGGACTCGGAAGTAATCCATTACCTAATTGGCTCTTTGGTACCCCTCCCTCCCTGATTGTCACGTGACAGTCATATGTTGACCATATCAACGTCAACGTCACGTGATAGATCCAAAATCACCATGTGACTCTTATTTTATTTAGTTTTATTTTATTTTTACGCACATGCTTATTTGTCAATTAGTAAGTTCAATAAGATCACTGACCGTAATCGTTTGAATCGAATAGTATGTATTTCCTATAGAATGCATGTACAACGAAGAATTCTTTAAGCAGCCGATGCTGAATCAGATTTTTGAGGTCGGTAACCCCCATAGTTTGGAAATTATACAATAAAGAAGAAGTGATAAGTACCACATCGTGGTTATTCTCTCCATATAATTACCTCATAACAATAAATAGCGGATAAAAACACGGGAAAATCAACTGAATGACAAAAATTTAAAGACCATTGCATCGATATAATACAAACAATTTGACACTAAATCAATATGACACAAAAATAAAATTAAAGTTTGTGTTATGTTAGTAAAAGAGGAGAATTTATATTATATTGGTAAATAAAAAAATAAAATTAAAAATAAACATAGACATAATAATTGAATGGATAGTCATTTCGAGGTCATGGTCCAAATGAATTGCAAACAGTCAATTATGTTATCATTACCTCAAACCAATCGGCAATCAAGCCATTCTTTCCTTTCAACCAACCCTCCAACTCCGCTCGCGGTTTTCAACCAACCCCTCCAATTCCGCACGCCGTGAGAGGGAAAAAATGATTTTGAAGGGTCGGGGTTAAATTCAATCTAAGAGTCAATTATCACAAATGCTCTACCAAAAAAAAGTATTTACCTGCTTTCTTGACTCAGCATAACATGCCTAAGAATAAGTTTAGTTTTCTGGTAAGTGGTTATCGAATTGGTATGCTAAGATGGATGTTAGCTGAGAGCTGTAAACCTAATTTAAAAAATGGAAAATTCAAAGCTTCAAAGATTGAATGAAATATAATTTTTAAACAACTTCATCGGAAAAGTGCAGACGGCATACTAGAAGCTCTTAATGAAGTACCTGACAATGAAAGAAGATTAAACATTAACAAAGGTTGCACTTGAAAAATGAAACATTAACGCGAGTTACGCTTGAATCCGCTCGAATCCGCTCGCTTTGAAATACTCAACTAACTGCATAAAAAGAACAAGACATGTACATCTATGATCCTACATAGAGTTCTACAAGTTTCAAAGCACCATCACATACATTATTCATAAGTATACTAAAAACCTGAATAAGAAACTACAAACTATGACTACACTCAACAAACCAAGCACCCTAAGTATACTAAAAACCTGAATAAGAAACTACAGACTATGACTACACTCAACATACCAAGCACCCTAAGTAAAATGTGCAGTTGCAATATACATATACACATTTAAACAACGGAAGAAAGCGGCCCAGTTCCACCTGGTTTATGACATCGGGAATGCTTGAGTAGCAATACAAGTTGTTCGACATCTTCCAGCTCCAGTCCTGCTTTCTGTATACTAACATTTTTGGCCATCTGTTTATCCTCACATAGTGCTCTCTAATCTTTTCTTCGCTGACGAAACTAGTGACAATGCAATAACAACTTTCATGGCCACCCCATGTTTGATCACCAGGATTTGCAGTCAAGCTTCCGTCGGGATGGAAGTACCGGAGCCCAAGAGGACCACCGCCCTTCCAGTAAGGATCAAGATTACGCCAATAATCTGGAGCTGCCTGAAGGCAAAAGAAGATGACCTTTTTCACACTGATCGCGTTTTTGTCATTTTAAAACTACTTGAAATTCATGTATCGGCTAGTGCAATTTATTATAGTACTAAAAAGTTTTGCATACCTTGTTAAAGTGAAACTCCCAAACATGGTCACAGAGATCATACTTTGTAATGCGTGTCTGAAAAACAAACATTAATCTAATCAACCATGGATTTGCATTAGGTGTATGCTCGGTGGTGTCCACATGTATGTAAAAGAGTGTTCGTGTTGAGAAAGAATGAGAGAACATAAATGGAGGAAGTAAGAGAGACTGGTAGTTACTCGCTTGCCATCCATGACAGATAAGGAATATGCTGCCAACTTTGATAACCCGTAGGCTTGCGACATGCGAGGTATGTGTGCTTTGTCAAGCCATAATTCCTCACACTGAAAACAAAATCAACTTTAAATTTAGCCCATCTACAAGGACAATAATGATCAGATCTTCAATCACTCAGAGAAGTATAAAAAAAACGACGATAAGGCATACACATATAAACTAGGCACTAAATGCCAATCACCAAATATGCTAACAAATGCGACAATCTCAAGAAAAACAAATACCAAACGAAACAAGATTGTGAAACCTCCAAGATCTTGTAAAAATAAGCTCAGAAGACATAGCTAGCTTGGAGATAATTAGAACTTCCAGTCCAAATATTTGAACAAGATTTACCTTATCCTAAAGTGTCACGTAATTTTCCAGCTTTCTTCGTATTAATTGAGGAAAATAGTTAATAACATGTTTGGCTCACCGTTTTAATACTATTTTGGGACACTAGATTACTCAAAGTCCCTAAACCTTTAAATTTATACAACTTTGGTCCTGATCTTTTTCGTAACTGAAATACCCTTAAATTATTAAAGTGTTACTATAATAATCCTTTATATTAATTTTTTGAACTAACGAATTCTGCCTAAAAATTAATGGAAAGAACTATAGTAATTATGTTTTAATAATTTAAGGTTATTCCAGCAATGAAAAAAAGAATAGAGACCAAATTACAAAGCACAAACTATAAAATTTATGGAACAACTTAAGAATTTACCCTAAAATGTTTTACAATGTTTTTTTTTTCCATGCAAATTTGAATTACTCAAACGGGGACTCCTGTTGGTGCTCATGTCATCTCTAGCTAAATTCTCATTTCTCAATTCTTATATTAAAATAAATAAATAAATAAATAACCTCACCAATTCGACAAGGACATAAGTTCCAAACAACAGATGCAAGTCAAGAATTCACAGATTATAAATGCAGCTATATATATAGCTCAACAAGAGAAATAAAAAACTAATATCTTTAAACATTGAAAATCAAAATTAACAAGAAAAACACTTCAAAAAAAGAAGAATAGAGAGCTAAAAAAGAGGGGAAAAAAACCTTGGAGGACCAGAGAAGGTCGCTGGAGGCGACGGAGAACCAGCCACGGGAGACGAGGAGACAGAGTGCCAAGCTGCGTGCGTCGAGGTTGTTCAGTACCATCAACATTATATCCGTACCAAACACTTCCAGTGGGTCCCTCTTTATTACCTCATCTTCTTCTTCTTCTTCCTCTTCTAGCTGGTTCTGGTCTTTCTCTCTCTTCCTCTTCGCCATCGAAGAAGAATCTTCTTCTGGAGGAGTGAGAAAGCGAGGGTGGTTTTTCTGGGGTTTTTTAGACTTCTTAGAGAGAGAAACAAGGTGGGAAAGAGAGAGAGAAAGAGAGTTTTCGGGTCTGGTCAGGTTTACAGATGACAATGATCCTGGCCACGTGGCTGTACTGATCTAACTGATGAGTGCTTTTGTTCTTGACCAGCCAATGGAAACGCGCCATGTTTCGGCGTCGTACTTCCACGTTGCAAGTGACTGAAAACCGCACGTTGCGTGTGCACTAATGTTGTCGTTATGGTTTTTTTTTTTTTTTTTTTTGGAGAAGAATGTTGTCGTAACAGTTTTAGAATTACAAAAATCGTACTACCGACATAGTTAGCAAAACGAAAGGGTGTGGTCAAAATTTTTGGAATAAAATGCGGGATAATTCTATGATTATCATTGAGTTTGATTTTCATCTCAACTCAAACTAAATTGTACTTTTTTTATCATGATTTTTATCTTTTTTCTGAAAAAATTTTTAATCTTTTCTAAAATTTTTTTTTTATCTTTTTCTGAAAAATTACTATTAGAATTAAAAAATTTTAAACTAAACTCATTCACCAAACACCTCTATGGCATGAAGAGATACTATATTGATATGGTTTTGTTTTACGTCATTATTTTGTAATTTTTTTTTCAATTTGAGATGTAAGATTCTAATTTTATATCTAATTATATCACAAAGAATATTGAAATTATCATTTAACTACTTTGTAACAATCAATAATTCTATATTAATATTTATATATTTTCTTTTATATATGATATGTACATGTACAAGATTGGTTTCGTATTCAATATCAAATAGTATCCGATAATATAAATTTCAGTTGTTATAAATATGAATTTCGATTCTTAGATATGTGAATTTATGTGAAAGAAAATATAAAATAAGAAGAATTCATATTTATTTTAATTATTCTTTTTTGTGTGTATCAATTCATATTTATAATAATTGAAATTCATATTACAAGATATTATACGATATGGAATATAAGATTTTGTGTATTTATATACGACCCAAGTAGTTTTAAGTCCAGTATTGGGAAAAGTACCGAATCCGTATTCTTAGACTTTCTGATACGTGGAATGAAGCAAAGTAACAGTACGTTCCATTCGTACAATTTGCTTTTTATTTATTTATTTATTTATTAAACTTACTACGAACTTTCTCGTGCTTTCTTTTGGCATTACGGGCTAGTTGAGAAAAGCCCCGTAAAAGCAGACCCAAGTTTCAGAACAAAAAAATCGGTTTTTTTTTTTTTTTTTTTTAACAAGTGATATCTGTTTCACTATTATTTTCTCAGTGGCTTGTTTCTTGTCTAAGTCTCTGAAGTTTTGTTGTTTTTATAAGGATAATTTAGTTGTTTAGTCTTTAAATTATGTATTCATTCACTTTGATCCTTAAACTTTTGATTCTGAAAAATTAATCTTTGAATTTTTTTTTATTTTTGATGGTTTTAGTCCCAGACATTGGAATTGATGAAATATTTTTTTAATTTTTTGTTTTTAATCACATTTCAACTCCATGCTAACATGAAATTTTACAAAAATAATTACACCGAGTAAAAAAATTACATCATTTTTCTTATCAAAATCCTTAAACACTAAAACTTTATGAACTAATGTAATAATTATTTCCACAAAATTTTTAGTTATTATGTGATAGGGACACGATTATCTATGTTGAATTTTAGAAATCATTTATTAATTTTAATGTAAGGGAACAAAACTTTCAAAAATTAAAAATTCAAGGACTAAATTGGCCAGTTATAACAAAAAATTTAGGAATCAAAATGACTGAATATTCATAATTTAGGGACCAGACAAATTACCTTTTTTATAACGGCGGTGGCGGACTAAAAGGGTGGTGAAGATGAGTCGTTGGACCGTGCTCCGGTTGGCATGAGAGTTCTTGCCGTTAACGACTGCCAAATTCGCCTCAGCGTGTTGGAGACTCTTCTTTATAAATGTTTTGTTAAGCTTTACGTGATATTCTCTACAATTACACTATCCCTTTCACAAATTTACATCCGACCAGCTCTAACTACACATTTTTGTCTTTTTTTTTTTTTTTTTTCATCTACATTTTATATACACTGTCTTATACATTTCCTTTCTTATTTATTTACAATTCCATCATCTAAATGCCCACATCCTAATCTAAATATTTTATGTATACTTCACTTCTCGGTTTTTTTTTTTTTTTCACTTACATTTTCCATTTTGCCCCCACTCCTATTTAATAATTTTTTTCTCCTCTAACTTCAGGGCTGTGGATATTTTTCCTTTCACTCTGTTTTCGTCAGGCCCTCACCCTATGGAGTTAACACCCACGGTCCACGTCACGTCAATGCTGGATCTCAAACGGTATCAGAAATAAGACTGTTAGTATGTGTACATATACATTTAGGGTCCGTTTGGTGGAGTAGTTTGAGTTGAGATTTTTAAGTTTAAATAGTAAATTTTTTTGAATTTTCAGAGAAGACAAAAAACTTTTTGGGAAAAAGACAAAAATTTTTGGAGAAAAAGACAAAAAAAAAATTTGAGTTGAATGGTTTGAACCATTCAACCAAACACCCCCTAAGTCTCGTACCAAGCATTGTTATAAAACGGTACTTGTATAATATAAAATACTATATTGAGATCATAATAATATAAAAAAAAATTACAAGTGACCATTTATAAAGATATGAAAAATAAGACAACTTCTATATTACACATTAGTACGTATCATTCTTATAAAATAATATTTATGACTTATTTATTTATTATTTATTTAAATTATTGTAGTGACCTCGCTGAAGTCAAATGCTATACCGACCAAAGAGATGAAAATGTCAAAAAAGTTGACTTATGGTGTTGCTCAGTTGATCTTGTGCATGTTCTAAACTTGCAGCCCAAGCTTATGAAGCATTGAAACTTCAACCTTTTATAATGACAATGGAAGCTGCTAGGAAGCTACTGCTTCAAAACAAGACAATAAGCCAAAAAAATATTCATCATTATAAAAAGATAGGTTTTGAGCTGAAAATTATTAATCTTTTCACAACCACCAAAAAAAAAAGAGAGAGAGAGAGAGACATGGCAGAGGTGAAGTTACATGGAGCATGGGGTAGCCCCTTCAGTTGGAGGGTCGTATGGGCTCTCAAGCTAAAGGGCATACCCTACGAAAACATAGAAGAAGATCTTGTTAATAACAACAAGAGCGACTTACTATTAAAGTACAACCCAGTATACAAGAAGATCCCAGTTCTTGTTCATGACGGAAAACCCATCTGTGAGTCCATGATCATCGTTGAGTACATCGATGAGAAATGGCCCCACAACCCTTTGCTTCCTTTGCACCCTCATGAAAGAGCCTTGGCTCGCTTTTGGGTTAAATTTGCTGATGAGAAGGTACGTAAACTTGTTATATTTAAGTTAATTGACTTTTTAAAAATTAATTATTAATGTTATTGATTTTTTAGTATTGGAAGTTACAATATTTATATACATGCAAAAGGTGAATTTGAACCCACCAAAACTGACAAAAGGATTTGGAAATTTAACGAAGACAATCACAACTTTATTGCAATATGATTGAAATTTTCTAAATGAAATTATTACATTAAGGTTTAGATATTTCAATTTTTACGATATTTGTAACTTAAAATGGTATTTTAGTAATCTAATAATAATTAATTTAAAAAAATTCATTAAAAAAAAAAACCAAAATTTATATTTCTCTCTCTCTCCTCTCTCTCTCTTTATTACTCAGATCCCGGGCAACCCATATTGCCGCTAGACACAGATCGAGAGCTCGGGCTTGGGGGGCGGCTTGACTTGTATATCCATTATTTAAAGTGTTAAAAAATTCAAGTTAAAAAAAAAAAAAAACGTGAAATACATTTCTAGTACAAGTTTTTCGTATTTGAAAGTCAAAGGAATTAAAAAGAAGAAGAAGAAGAAGAAGAAGAAGAAGATAAATACTGTGTTTTTTTTTTTTTTAAGCGGCAAATACAAAAGAAAAATATGAAAATTATAGTGTCTATTATATCACTAATTTTGATAGATATATAAATATATATATATATATATTTATTTAAAATTCATGGCTATGGCTCTATTTCTGTTGATAGGCATCATGAATTGTTATTTTTCAAATAGGTTCTAGCAATTTTTAGGGTTCTTCGAACCACCGGTGAAGAACAAGAGAAGGCGAAGAAGGAGTGCTTGGAGATGCTGCGAGTCGTCGAAGAGCACGCCATGGTAGGGGACAAGAAATTCTTTGGAGGAGAAGAGATAGGAATGGCGGACATAGCTTTCGGATGGATTGCCGGGTGGTTTGATGTCATAGAAGAGGTGGTAGGAGTGAAGCTGTTTGACGAACATGAATTCCCACATTTGGATGCATGGCGTAACAACTTCAAACAAGTGCCTCTCATCAAACACAACCTTCCTCATCGTCATGATTTGTTGGCTCTTTTTCAAGGCGTAAGGGAAAAAGTATTGGCATCTCCTAATTAAGAAATTTCGAATAATGTGATGTGAAAATTAGGGTTATCAATTAAACGGGTGAATAAAAAGTGAAATAAATGTGGATGAGTACAACTCTTCCAACACTTACACTTCTTCTTCTTCTTCTTTTTTTAACTTGGGTGTAAGAAGATTTGAATTCTTCAATTATGGTGAAGTCAATTATAAAATTAGTGTTACGCTACGTCTGCAATCACTACTATCTTGTGTACTTGATCTCTTATACTGAGATCAATAACTGATGCTTTCTTCTTTTTTTTTTTTTTTTTTTTTTCGTTTACAATCGCTTACTTCCAATATTAGCTCCTACTTCGATGAGAATTCTAAGGGGGTTATAATGGAGAAGTTAGAAAACATGGAGACAACAAAAGAGACATAGAATGGATTAAGTTTTCTTTTTTCCAATATCATGATAACTTCGTAAATAATTACCAAAAAATGACCTCCATACATTATTTTGTGACGCAGCAAGAAGAGAGATCAAAGTGACAAATCCATGGTGATAAATAAGGGTAAAGGAATATATTTGCCTTATGACGAAAGCATATATATATTAGCCTCTTACAAAATAAAAAGATAAACTAAAACAACTAGTAGGCTTGCAACACTTTTTTTTTTTTTTTGGGTAACATAATTACAAGTATCACTGAAAAATATATATATATATATATATATTTAGGTTGTATTTTTTTTTTTTGGGCTAATGCCTAGCATGAAAGAAAGAAAGAAAAAAAAAAAGCAGAAATTTTATCCTTCTAATAAATCCTTTGGTCCAGTGGGAAGAACCTAGCCATCAATTAATTAGGCCGAAAAAATGTTCCTTCTTATTGAATCTCATATTTATTGACCAAAATTAATTGTACACTTACAGTAATGTAATATTTAATTTGTGAAATAATAAGTAAATCTGAGTAGATATATATCAAATTTTCTCACCATTTATTTGATAAATCACATCTTTACCGAGTAAAACCCGAAGAGAAAAGTGAATTATTGGCTATAATATCTAATTAATTAATTGGTAGGAGTGCGAGTGAGTCCAAGTACATGATTAGTATATAAAACCTTTTAATAGTCTCCCAGAAATATACATTTAAAAATAAAATAATATTTTTGCAACTTGTTGCTCAAGCAAGAAAAAAGGTCAATAAATTCACGTGGACTAAAACTTGCTTGAACCACAATCCGATAGCTCTCTTCGAACAAACTATTCTCCAAACTTGCTTGTATCCATGGATGAAGTGAAGCTAGGATTTTGGGCAAGCCCCTTCAGCCACAGAGTGATATGGGCTCTAAAACTCAAGGGTGTGAGTTATGAATACTTAGAAGAAGACGTTCCCAACAACAAAAGCCGAATGCTGTTACAGTACAACCCGGTTCACAAGAAGATCCCGGTGCTGGTCCATGGCGGTAAACTGATCGCTGAGTCACTTGTCATCCTTGAATACATTGAAGAAACTTGGCCTCAGAATCCTTTGCTGCCGAAAGATGCTCATGAAAGAGCCCTTGCTCGGTTTTGGATTCAATTTTCTGTGGAGAAGGTAACATACATTATGTAGCTAATTTTTTTTCTGTTGGCTAAAGGTTATTTTTGTCACTAATAAAATGTGTTTTTCTCGAAAATTTTTCAACATTTCAGCTTAAATATGGTATTTAAATGTATCCTTTTCTATTTAATAAAAATGTTTCCGGGTTTCTTGTTGTTTTTCACTTCTCTTTTTTTTTTTTTTTCCTCCTCATCTTTTATTATTGATTCTTTTGTAGTTGTTGTTGTTGTTGTTGGTTTTTCTTTTTTTTTTTCATCGTTCTCATCTTTGTCATCCTTTTCTCAATATTTTATTTTTTTGTTTTTGTTGTTTTGCATCTTGCAATGATCAAAGGACTTTTGGTGCATTTAATAGCAATATCAAACTGGTATTGTGATTTCACACCCACCTTCAATATTGAAGTTGTCAACTCAAATCTGCCCCAAGAAAAAAAAAAAAAATCCCTTTTCTCTTTCTGTCCCCCTCATTTTGATGGAAATCATCCCACCTCTCATCCCCCATGGAATATATATTGTGAAAGTAATTTGACTAATCTCACCTTTAGCACCCTGATTAAAGAATCATTTTTTTTGTGCAGAGGCATATATTTCTGGCATATTTTCATGCAGTTGGAGATCAGGAGAAGGAAAAGGCAGCAAAAGAAATAGTGGAAACGCTAAAAATATTGGAGGAGAAAGGCCTTGGGGAGAAGAAATTCTTTGGGGGTGAAACAATAGGGTTGGTGGACATGGCACATGGATGGCTGACTTACTGGTTTGAATGCATGGAAGAGGTCATTGGAGTTAAAGTGATTGAACCAAACAATTTGCCTCGCTTGTGTACATGGTCTAAGAATTTCAAGAATGTTCCTGTGATTAAAGAGAACCTTCCTAATTATGAAGAATTGATTGCCTATATGAAAAATTCAAGAGAGAAATTTGTCTCAGCATTACCTAGTCATGATATTTGAGCTTCTGTCTTAGATCCATGCTGATCACGCTTATAATGAATCATCATAAGAGCGATTTGTTTGGGGCCAAGTGGGGGCTACAACCCCTCTGAAACTTTTTTTTTTCCCATTAATTTCTACCTCAAGAATTTTATAGTTTTTTTTTTTTGCCACCATTAAAAGTTAAAATTTCTTAAATAGCCTCCACTAAAATTAATTTTGTCCCTAAAATTTCATGGTTTTTCTTCTTTACTTGCACTAAAAATTAAAGATTCTCACATAGGCCACTAAAACTAAAACTTTACCTTTTAGTTTTTATACTTTGATGTTTGTTTGTTTGTTTTTATTATGATGATTTTTAGTATTTAAATTTGATGTATGTTCCTACTGAAATATATATTTGACTTCCTCCTTATATATACATATATTTATAAACTATATGTTTATGCGGATAATTGTCCTCTTTGTATAGCACAATAAGAACCATGCTCTTGTCATGCCAAACCAGATTTTCTATCCTATTTTCCTGTCACAAAGGCTATCCTCTCAATAATGTTTTGACAACTCATCAATTTGTCCAATAATTTTTAATATTTAGTATTTTTATGTAGCTAAATTCTAAAATTCAAATGACATGACATGACACTATTGGAGATTTCCTCTAAGAAAATCTAGAACAACAAATCTCCATTCGTAGTTAGGTAGGTAGATAGGAGATTTCCTCAAACAAAATAAACTAGATGAGTACTAAATGGATCAACCTTTTCCACAAAATTAGAGCACGTGAATCCTTTTTTGTCCATTCCATCTATTTCCTTGTTTATGACTTTTGGGAGTACTTAGAATAATGTGTTAATAACAACTTGATCATGAAGAAGAAAAATAAAGAGGACACCGCCGTGGGATATTGGCCAATGAAACTTCGATGACCAAGTCAATTATGTGCAATGAATTCGGTAGAGTTTCGATATTGTAAAAAATGCAAACTTCTGCCTCTCAAAATGAGAGGAATTTATAGACCATGCATCACAGGTGACCAATTATAAATGGCCGGGTTTACTTTGGACATAGATGAGAGGATCGATTTCATTTTTCGGTATTGATTGATTACGCCCTCCCTTAATTGGGGGGCAATTGTGGGATATTTGTCTCTTGCAACAATCGTCGACGTCTTAATAATATTTAAAATGTCAATCATGGACCCCAAGAGGGCGGACACTCGCCGAGTTGAAGCTTGGGTTTGGGAGTTCCCCCTAGGGACCACTTGAGATTCACACAGGGTTTCTCGAGTACAGATTCAGTCACTGATCGATCTAGGGTTTCAACTTTTACCCCCTAAACAATTGTAAACTAACGTTAAAATATGTCGATGAGAAGAAATCAAAAGGAAAAGAAAAAAATAATAGATGTTGCTATTGTTTTTTTAAATGTTGCTAAGGATTCATGTTGTGCCCATAAAAGTACTAAAGGGTATTTTGGAAGTTTAATTTGTCCCACATGAGCTCATATTCCATATGTTTGTATGTGAATGGATCCTCTCTCTCTTAATTATGTTTTGTAGATGAGTTTTATCAAAGCCCATTTCACATTATATTAGGGAACCAATGTATTTCACATGTCAACATTATATTGACAGTCAGTTATTATCTTATATCTTTCAAAAGACATGTAGTATTATTTTTTTTTTTTTTTTTTTTTTTTTTTTTTTTTTTTTTTTTTTTTTTTTTTTTTTTTTTTTTTCAAAATGTAGTATTAAAATTTTAATTTTTATAAGATGGTGTATATAAGTTTTGAAGAATGTTTTTATGTGGAGAGATATAACAAAAGTTTATATAATTGCCTTGTGAAAAAGCGCAAATTAAATTTTGTTTTCAGATGCAAGTTGTGAGAAAGGGCAATCAACAACAACAACATTGAAATTCCTATAGTTAAAGGAAACCTTCCTGATTCAGACAAGATAATGGAGCTCATCAAGGGGAGAAGAGAGGCCAATATGATTTAACAAATAACTTATCATCGCCTTATCATTTCTTTTTGTTGAATAAACAAATGGATTATTGGTATCACAACCTTCATTCTCGCCATCTACAGAAGAAATCTCAAGACCTATTAATAAAATATAAATGACCAGATGAAATTCCACTCAAAAGATGGACCAAGTTAATTACCTTACAAAATTATATTAGATTATTGAAAACATAATTAAACACCCTTATCTATCTCTGTGTTTGTGTGTGTTATCGAGGTTGAATGATCTTCCCAGCTTTTGTAGGGTTCTCTTATAAAACAGTGGAGCTAGTCTCTCCAACATTATATATATATATATAGATAGATAGATATATATTTAAGGCTGAGTTGTTATAACAACACAAACTTCTGTTTTGATCTAGCAACAGAATTTCAAGAACGAAGTTCTTGTGAAAGCTCCAGTTGGTTTATATACTTGTCTTTGTGGTTCATATAATTACCTTTGATTAAAAAACAAAAAACAAAAACAAAACAAAAAAACAAAACAAAACAAAACAAACAAACAACAACTAACCAACCAACCAACCAATATTGACCCGTCAAAATGAAGCTATGATTATTTGTTTTATTTTTAAGCTCACTTTCCAAGGAATTTTCGATTAGTGATCACTGAATTTGAATGGAAATATTTGATTGTACACATTTGATTAAAAATGTTTGAAATGTCATCACAAATGGTTTTAAAGAATCATATAGTAAAAAAAGAATCGTATCAATCCAATTTTAAAAGAAAAGTAATGATATTTTGCAGCTTAGGAGAGAGAAAATGTTTTCATTTAAAAGAGAACCAAAATATTACTATTGCATATACATTCAAATAGAGCCCAATTTAGGAAAGAACTCAATTTCTTTCTCTCTTCTCCAATTGTTTTACTCCAAACACATGTCTAAATGATCAATTCATATGAAATGACTTAAATCTTTAACCTGCAAAAGAGAGAGTGAATCACTCTTTTCGTCCTAGCTTCTATACTCATCACGTGGTGACTCCAATACCCATTACATGACCTTTAAAAATATGTGTATATATTTTTTGGTCTATGACACACGCGTAATTGTCAACTAACACTTTTAAATGATTAAAACAAATAAGACAGGTAACATGTTAAAATTTTCCTTTGCGTACTCTTTCAAGGAAAAAAAAAAGATAAAGAAAAAGGATAAAGGATAAAGGAAGGAAAAAAAGAAAGAAAAGAAAATGTTGTGTGCCCATTGTCGTTTAAAGGTGTATAATTTCCTAAATATCAGCAATTCAAAGCTTTCCTTCGAAAAAATTGTGTTTTTCTTTATTCTCTGTTATCTTTTAAGAATGGTAGAGAGTACTATATAAAGATCATTGTCATCAACATAAATTACCTATAAAATTTAGTAGAAACATAAATTCTGCATGTATAAAATAGCTGTTTAGGAAATGGAGGATGTGAAGCTGCTTGGTTTTTGGGATAGCCCTTTTAGTCTAAGAGTGAAATGGGCACTGGAACTCAAGGGTGTGAGCTATGAGTACATAGAAGAAGACATTTTCAATAAGAGCGAGTTGGTACTTCAGTACGACCCGGTTCACAAGAAGGTCCCGGTGCTCGTTCATGGTGGAAAACCGATTGCCGAGTCGCTGGTTATCCTCGAATACATCGATGAGGTCTGGCCGGATAAATATCCATTGATGCCTAAGGATGCACATGAGAGGTCTGTGGTCCGGTTTTGGTCAAAATACTTTGATGAAACGGTATTATTTTTCTTTCTAATTAAACTTCTACTACAAGGTCTCTTTAGTGGTTAATTAGTTAATTTCTTCAGTATTTTACATAGAATTTTTTTTAAAAAAATTCTTATATAATGAAGCATCTATGTTGCTAGGTAGAAATTCAGAAAAAATAGAGAGGTTTAGAATAATATTCTTCATCATTTTTATTTTATGTGCAATGATTCTTTGAGAAGGATACTAAATTATATATATAGAGAGAGAAAGCAGGGATGACAATGGGATGGTGCAGGTGGATATGCTTCTCCTACTCTCATAACCCCTTTTTACCCCTCATACCCACCCCTCATCTGTATTAATTAGGTGGATGCGGGGGCGGGTAATCCCCACTAGAGATGGTATATCTGCATATTATCCATTTATTCATTAAGAATTTAAAAAAAATTAAAACTAATTTCATTAGAGTTTTTATAAAATTTACCAACATAATCACAAAAGTAATAGAAAATGAAACTGAAATCTTATAAACAAATCCAAACTTCAAGAATCTCTAAACTAAATTCATAAAGAAAACTCTAATATTAAAACACCAAAAATTCAAATTTGTATATATATAAATATATGTTTTTATAAAGGTGAAAGCGGATGCGGATATGGGGGAGCTTCCTCCATTCCCATCCCACACCCACATGTGGGGTTAATCTTAACCCCCTATCCGCTTCTATACATATATTATCCGCTATAGCTGCCCTTAATGCCCAGTAAATCCATAATAGAGAGATATATATATCAGTTACTAGCTAGTAAAAATGTTTGTTATGTTGTGTTTGTAGACACGAAGTATGTGGACATTCTTTTTAAAGTAGGGGAAGAACAAGAAAGGGCAATCAACAACAACATTGAAATATTGAAGACAATAGAAGAACATGCAGGATTGGGAGATGAGAAGAAATTCTTTGGAGGTGACAAAATCGGAATGGCTGATCTTGCTTTTGGATGGGTTGTCCATGCGTTGAAGCCTATGGAGGACATTGTCGGAGCAAGTAAGTTCATAAAAGCCGAAACGTTTCCTCGTCTTACCAAGTGGTTTGAGAATTTCAGTGAAGTTCTTGCAATAAAAAACAACCTCCCTGATCCAGATAAGGTAACGGAATTCTTAAAGGAGAGAAGAGAGGGATAGTGAATAAGAAATAGTTAGTCGTTGTACTATTTGTTTTTGTTGAATAATCAAGGGATTATTGGCATACCCCTCGTTTTCTCCCCTTGTTTTCTCCATCTGTTTCTACTTTTAAAAGAAATCTTGAGACCTGCCAATAAAATATAAACGGCATGATGCAGTTCTACTCAAAAGATGAGCCGAGTTAATTACCTTACAAAATGGTTTTAAATCATCGGAAACACAATTAAGCACCTTTATCTATACATGTGTGTGTATGTGTGTTTATATATATAATCCAAGTTGAATGATCTTCCTAGCTTTTTTGGGTTCTCTTATCAGTTGGAGATTGTCTCTCCAATATTATAAATTGTATTCAGTTGTTATAATATATATGGACTTACAAATAAGTGATTTTCTATTTTGATCTGGAAAATTAGAATTTCAAGACCGAAAGTTTTTGGAGGCTCCAGCTGGTTTATGTACTTGTCTTTGTGGTTCACATAAATTCCTCGATCTTTCAAAATTAAGCCACCATTTGTTGCATTTATAAGCTCAAAGTATAAATAGAACTTGTTTTGCCTCCAATTTTTGAGATATGTTTAGTGAGAACTAGATAGGTGGTGATTGATCAAGAAAGTCGGCCGAAAAAAAAAGTGTGGTGAATTTTTTTATTTTAAATTTGAAATAGGGGGATCCGAACTCCATATCTTGTACTGAAATCATGTATGTAATTATCAATAGACTCTATTTGCAAACACAAAAAACACAAAAGTAAAATAATTTTATAATTATTATTACATAAAAAAAAATTTATGTACCAAATCATTCTTGTTGGCTAGTGATGCCCACTAGACCACTTGCAAAGGAAAAATAATAATAATAATTGTCCTTCAAGGCACTATCGTAGTATGTTTGGCTAATTGGTCTCCTTGATTTTGGACCAAAAAGGATTACCGATGAGATAAAGTGTTTAATAAAGGAAGGTTAAAATGTCTTCTTGGTTCAGCCAAGGCAATCTTTTCCACGGAATATGAGCACGTACTAATACGTTTCCTTATTTTTCTAGTTTTTTTCTATTTATTTATTAATTAATTTATCACGTTTTCTAAGTTGTGGACCCGGTTGTGTTTACCTTTCAAATGAAAAAAGCTTAGATTGGGATTCAAGAAAAGTTTCCTTTTTGTTCTTATCGACCTAGAACACAGTAAAGGGTTTGAAAAATAAATGTTTTATCGATACTTTTGGAGTTTTTTTTGTTTTGTTTTTTGTTTTTTGTTTTTTTGGTTATTTGTGTTGCTGCAATCAATGTCAAAAGTATGATGTATGGTTACGACCATAGTTAGTGATAATTTAACTCCTAATTCATTATAAGATGATAGTTTGAATCTCCATACCCTAACATATATTAATTAATATCTCAAAAAAGTAATCTACTACCTTTTCTGTGAAATATTTAAAAAATTAAAATTATCATGAATATCGATCTTTTTCAAAAATACCGGTTTTCATGAACATAATGCTAAGTGGTAAATTTTTATAAAGATTTCACGAAATTTGACAGAAATTTATGAAAAACTCACGTTCTTAAAATTAACGATAGAATTTTGATACTCTAAATATGCAAATACATATATTAATTATGAAAAATTTTCTTTTCTGAATATGATCAAATTCATGCTTTTTTTTTTTTTTTGCTTGAGTAATTCAAGCAAAATTTTCTTTTACTGATACCTATGTTCTTTTAAATGGTATAAGGAGCCAAAATAGTTATTCTTATTTTTAAAGCTTTTATTGGCTGTATTGATATTTTTTCATCTGGTATGAAATTACTTTGTAGAAGTAAGGTATATGTATTAAGATAGATTTCATTGTAATTGTTTCTTTATTGTACTTTTATTTTATTGTTTGTTTATCGCTTGCTTTTATTATATTCACTTTTTTAAGGTGAAAACTGGCATTTATTTATTATTAGAAGCTACATCAGGCATTTACAAAAGGAAAAATACAATTAAGAAAATCTTCAAGCCAAAAACAATCTTCACTTAAAGAAAACTAAGAGGAATTGATTGCACGTGCTACCACCAGCTTCAACCAACAAGACGCTGATGTCTTTTAAAGTTGCACGTGCCACATTATTCACCTCTTACCACATATTTTTATCATAAATTTTGTGTTTTGATTAATATGTTCATCTAATTTAAACATTAATAATGACTGTAGTTTCTAAAAATTTCATTTAAAAACGTGTGTTAGGATGTTAGTTTCCATCGATATTGATATTTTTCTCCATATTTCTATAAAATTTAGGCACCAATATTCCGATGGTTATATGGATATTTTTCATTCTTGTAAACAAACTACTATAGAATTAAGTATTTGAAACAAAAAAAAAAAAGATAACAAAAAGTATTTGGCATATTCATTCTTTAAATATATTTCATGATTAGAGATTAATAGATTAAGTTAATGTCTAAATTTTTAATTTTGATAATTACTGTTACTAAATCGATGGCTACTGAAATTTGGACAAAAACGCCTCATAAAATTAGGTGAGATTGTTAATTAAAAAAAATTGAATGACTTGGAACATATATCATGTGATGTACAAATTTGGCGAACAATATTTAACATTTTTAAATTTAGGGTTCGTTAGAGGATGTTTACAAACATCTCCAAAACTTTTTTTGTCTTTTTCTTCGATTCAAAACTAACTTAGCCTCTGTTTGGTAAGTTAGTTGGAGTTGGTTGACTTTTCAAAAACTAATTATAAATTTTATTGACTCTTAAAAAAAAGACTAAAAATGAAGATGAAAAAGTATAGTTTAGTTTGAGATGAACTGAAACGTCAAACGAAGCATTAGCTATTCATATCACCAAATATTTTATAGTAAACTTAAACTTTAAAAGTTCATAACTTTGTTATTTCAAGTCAAAATAAGATGATTTTTTTAATTGTATAGAATTTCAAGAGAAACTAAACAAGATCTATATTGATATATATTTTTTCTAAACACATTTTAAGAATTTAAACTGTTTCACTTCAAATAGTTTTTTTTTTTTTTTTTTAACTAAACGCACATTTTCAAAACTCAACTCATCTCCAATTCAGAACGTCTCCGAACTACATCTCTAATACTTCCCTTGGGAGATTTATCACAAATTAATTAAAAATAGCAACAAAAAAACAAAGACAAATCTCAAGTAATTCAAAAGGGTAAAACTATTATAAAAAGGAAAGAGAAAAAAATAGAAAAGAAAAGTCAATAGCCATCCATCTTTGAAAAGAAGAACCCCCTCTACAAAAAAATGTATATTAAATTGTATCATCTATATTTCTTTGAATTGAACCTCTTGTACTACTCTTACAATGGAAGAAGTGAAGCTGCTAGGATTCTGGCCAAGTCCCTTCAGTCACAGGGTGATTTGGGCTCTGAAACTCAAGGGTGTGGATTATGACTACATAGAAGAAGATCTTACCAACAAGAGTCAATTGCTTTTGCCGCTCAAGAAGAATCCAGTTCTTGTTCACAACGACAAGAGCAAGTTACTATTACAGTACAACCCGGTGTACAAGAAGATCCCAGTCCTTGTTCATGACGGAAAACCCGTCTGTGAGTCCTCGATCATCGTCGAGTACATCGATGAGAAATGGCCCCAAAACCCTTTGCTTCCTTTAGACCCTCATGAGAGAGCCTTGGCTCGCTTTTGGGTCAAATTTGCTGATGATAAGATACGTAAATCTCTAGCCAAAATTTTGATCCATATGTTGTGTATATAAATTAATTTGATATTTGATATTTGATATTTGATATTTGATACTTGAGCTGGAGCTAGCTTGACGGGCAGGAAAGGGTTTAGGTAGGAAAACCGGCATTTATTTATTATTAGAAGCTACATCAGGCATTTACAAAAGGAAAAATACAATTAAGAAAATCTTCAAGCCAAAAACAATCTTCACTTAAAAGAAAACTAAGAGGAATTTGATTGCACGTGCTACCACCAGCTTCAACCAACAAGTCGCTGATGTCTTTTAAAGTTGCACGTGCCACATTATTCACTTCTTACCACATATTTTCATCATAAATTTTGTGTTTTGATTAATATGTTCATGTAATTTATACATTAATAATGACTGTAGTTTCTAAACATTTCATTTTAAAAACGTGTGTTGGGATGCTAGTTTCCATCGATATTGATATTTTTTGTCCATATTTCTATAAAATTTAGGCACCACTGTTCGAGGGTTCTAAGAATATTTTTCATCCTTGTAAACAAACTACTATAGAATTAAGTCTTTGAAAAAAAAATGATAACAAAAAGTATTTGGCATATTCATTCTTTAAATATATTTCACGATTAGAGATTAATTGATTAAGTTAACATCTAAATTTTACTTTTGATAATTACTGTTACTAAATGTTTTGTTAAGCTTTACGAGATAATCTCTACAATTACACTATCCTTTCACAAATTTACATCCGACCTGGCTCTAACTACACATTTTTGTCCTTTTTTTTTTTTTTTTTCCATCTACATTTTATTTACACTGTCATGTACATTTCCTTTCTTATTAATTTACAATTCCATCATCTGAATGCCCACATCCTAATCTAAATATTTTATGTATACTTCCCTTCTCCTTTTTTTTTTTTTTAACTTATATTTACCATTTTACCCCCACTCCTATTTAATAACTTTTTCTCCTCTAACTTCGGGGCTGTGGATTTGTCCTCTCACTCTGTTTGCGTCAGGCCCTCACCCCATGGAGTTAACACCCACAATCCATGTCACGTCAATGCTCGATCTCAAACGGTATCGGAAATGAGACTGTTGGTATGTGTACATATACATTTAGTCTCGTACCAAGTATTATTATAAAACGGTACTTGTATAATATAAAATACCATATTGAGATCATAATAAAAAAAAAAAAAAAAGTTACAAGTGAAAAATAAGACAACTTCTATATTACACATTATTACATATCATTCTTATAAAACAATATTTATGACTTTTTTAATAGGTAAATATATTAATTAGTTAATTCTAATGTTATATTTTTCATACATCATTTACACTAAATAATTGTAAAAAGTTCAAGAGGAGTTCCTACAAAATAGGTTTATTTATTTATTTATTTAAATTCTTGTAGTGACCTCGCTGAAGTCAGATGCCATACCCACCAAAAAGATGAAAATGTAAAAAAAGTTGACATTTGGTGTTGCTCAGTTGATCTTGCGCATGTTCTAAACTTGCAGCCCAAGCTTATAAAGTATTGAAACTTCAACCTTTTATAATGACAAAGGAAGCTGCTGGGAAGCTACTGCTTCAAAACAAGACAATGAGCTAAAAATATTCATCATTATAAAAAGATAGGTTTTGAGCTGAAAAATTATTAATCTTTTCACAACCACAAAAGAGAGAGAGAGAGAGAGAGAGAGAGAGAGAGAGACATGGCAGAGGTGAAGTTACATGGAACATGGTGTAGCCCCTTCAGTTGTAGGGTCGCATGGGCTCTCAAGCTAAAGGGCATACCCTACGAAAACATAGAAGAAGATCTTGTTAATAACAACAAGAGCAACTTACTATTAAAGTACAACCCAGTATACAAGAAGATCCCAGTTCTTGTTCATGACGGAAAACCCATCTGTGAGTCCATGATCATCGTTGAGTACATCGATGAGAAATGGCCCCACAACCCTTTGCTTCCTTTGCACCCTCATGAAAGAGCCTTGGCTCGCTTTTGGGTTAAATTTGCTGATGAGAAGGTACGTAAACTCTACATAAAGCTTGCCTTTAGCATACTGTTTTGGAATAGAATTTTTAGTTGAAGTTAATTAACTTTTTAAAAACTAATTATATATTTTATTGACTTTTCAGTATTGGAAGTTACAATATTTATATACATACAAAAGGTGAATTTGAACCCAATTAAACTGACAAAAGGATTTGGAAATTTAACGAAGACAATCACAACTTTATTGCAAAATAATTGAATTTTTCTATGTGATCTAATTTAAAAGAATATTTTAGTAATCTAATAATAATTAATTTAAACAATAAAAAATTCATAAAAAAACTAAAATTCATTTTTTCTCTCTCTCTCTCTCTTCTCAGATCCCAGCCGGGGGGGGGGGGAGGCACAACCCATATCGCGCTAGACCCAGATCGAGAGCTCAGGCTCCGGGGGCGGCTTGACTTGTATATCCATTATTTAAAATGTCAAAAAATTCAAGTTAAAAAAAAAAAACGTGAAATACATTTCTAGTACAAGTTTTTCGTATTTGAAAGTCAAAGGAATTAAAAAGAAGAAGAAGAAGATAAATACTGTGTTTTTTTTTTTTTTAAGCGACAAATACAAAAGAAAAATATGAAAATTATAGTGTCTATTATATCACTAATTTTGATATATATATATATATATATATATATATTTAAAATTCTGGCTATGGCTCTATTTCTGTTGATAGGCATCATGAATTGTTATTTTTCAAATAGGTTCTAGCAATTTTTATGGTTCTTCGAACCACCGGTGAAGAACAAGAGAAGGCGAAGAAGGAGTGCTTGGAGATGCTGCGAGTCGTCGAAGAGCACGCCATGGTAGGGGACAAGAAATTCTTTGGAGGAGAAGAGATAGGAATGGTGGACATAGCTTTCGGATGGATTGCCGGGTGGTTTGATGTCATAGAAGAGGTAGTAGGAGTGAAGCTGTTTGATGAACATGAATTCCCACGTTTGCATGCATGGCGTAACAACTTCAAACAAGTGCCTCTCATCAAACACAACCTTCCTCATCGTCATGATTTGTTGGCTCTTTTTCAAGGCGTAAGGGAAAAGGCATTGGCATCTCCTAATTAAGAAATTTCGAATAATGTGATGTGAAAATTAGGGTTATTAATTAGACGGGTGAATAAAAAGTGAAATAAATGTGGATGAGTACAACTCTTCCAACACTTGCTCTTCTTCTTCTTCTTCTTCTTCTTTTTTTAACTTGGGTGTAAGAAGATTTGAATTCTTCAATTATGGTGAAGTCAATTATAAAATTACTGTTACGCTACGTCTGCAATCACTACTATCTTGTGTACTTGGTCTCTTATACTGAGATCAATAACTGATGCTTTTTTTATTTTTTCCGTCTACAATCGCTTACTTCCAATATTAGCTCCTACTGCGACGAGAATTCTAAGGGGGTTATAATGGAGAAGTTAGAAAACATGGAGACAACAAAAGAGACATAGAATGGATTAAGTTTTCTTTTTTCCAATATCATGATAACTTCGTAAATAATTACCAAAAAATGACCTCCATACATTATTTTGTGACGCAGCAAGAAGAGAGATCAAAGTGACAAATCCATGGTGATAAATAAGGGTAAAGGAATATATTTGCCTTATGACGAAAGCATATATATATTAGCCTCTTACAAAATAAAAAGATAAACTAAAACAACTAGTAGGCTTGCAACACTTTTTTTTTTTTTTTGGGTAACATAATTACAAGTATCACTGAAAAAAAATATATATATATATATATATATATTTAGGTAGTATTTTTTTTTTTTGGGCTAATGCCTAGCATGAAAGAAAGAAAGAAAAAAAAAAAAAAGAAGAAGAAGAAATTTTATCCTTCTAATAAATCCTTTGGTCCAGTGGGAAGAACCTAGCCATCAATTAATTAGGCCGAAAAAATGTTCCTTCTTAGTGAATCTCATATTTATTAACAAAAATTAATTGTTCACTTAAAGTAATGTAATATTTAATTTGTGAAATAATTAGTAAATCTGAGTAGAGATATATCAAATTTTCTCACCATTTATTTGATAAATCACTTCTTTACCGAGTAAAACCCGAAGAGAAGAGTGAATTATGGGCTAGAATTTCTAATTAATTAATTGGTAGGAGTGCGACTGAGTCCAAGTACATGATTAGTATATAAAACCTTTTAATAGTCTTCTAGAAATACACATTTAAAAATAAAATAAAATAATATAATATAATATAATATTTTTGCAACTTGTTGCTCAAGCAAGAAAAAAGGTCAATAAAATTCACGTGGACTAAAACTTGCTTGAACCACGATCCGATAGCTCTCTTCGAACAAACTATTCTCCAAACTTGCTTGTATCAATGGATGAAGTGAAGCTACTAGGATTTTGGGCAAGCCCCTTCAGCCACAGAGTGATATGGGCTCTAAAACTCAAGGGTGTGAGTTATGAATACTTAGAAGAAGACGTTCCCAACAACAAAAGCCGAATGCTGTTACAGTACAACCCGGTTCACAAGAAGATCCCGGTGCTGGTCCATGGCGGTAAACCGATCGCCGAGTCACTTGTCATCCTCGAATACATTGAAGAAACTTGGCCTCAGAATCCTTTGCTGCCGAAAGATGCTCATGAAAGAGCCTTTGCTCGGTTTTGGATTCAATTTTCAGTGGAGAAGGTAACATACATTATGTAGCTAATTTTTTTTCTGTTGGCTAAAGGTTATTTTTGTCACTAATAAAATGTG
Source organism: Ficus microcarpa (assembly GCA_025413485.1). Classification (NCBI taxonomy): domain Eukaryota; kingdom Viridiplantae; phylum Streptophyta; class Magnoliopsida; order Rosales; family Moraceae; genus Ficus; species Ficus microcarpa. Next base: position 15,200,138 of record CM046382.1, on the reverse strand, counting down.
CTTTCTAGAAATTTTTGCAACATTTCAGATTAAATATGGTATTTAAATGTATCCTTTTCTATTTAATAAAAATGCTTTCTGTCCCCCTCATTTTGATGGAAATCATTCCACCTCCCATCCCCTATGGAATATATATTGTGAAAATAATTTGACTAATCTCACCTTTAACACCCTGATTAAAGAATCATTATTTTGTGCAGAGGCATATATTTCTGGCATATTTTCATGCAGTTGGAGATCAGGAGAAGGAAAAGGCAGCAAAAGAAATAGTGGAAACGCTAAAAATACTGGAGGAGAAAGGCCTTGGGGAGAAGAAATTCTTTGGGGGTGAAACAATAGGGTTGGTGGACGTAGCACATGGATGGCTGACTTACTGGTTTGAATGCATGGAAGAGGTCATTGGAGTTAAAGTGATTGAACCAAACAATTTGCCTCGCTTGTGTACATGGTCTAAGAATTTCAAGAATGTTCCTGTGATTAAAGAGAACCTTCCTAATTATGAAGAATTGATTGCCTATATGAAAAATTCAAGAGAGAAATTTGTCTCAGCATTACCTAGTCATGATATTTGAGCTTCTGTCTTAGATCCATGCTGATCACGCTTATAATGAATTCATAAATACAGAGGCAGATTTGTTTGGGGCCAAGTGGGGGCTACAACCCCTCTGAAACTTTTTTTTTCCCTATTAATTTCTACCTCAAGAATTTTATAGTTTTTTTTATTTTGCCACCATTAAAAGTTAAAATTTCTTAAATAGCCTCCACTAAAATTAATTTTGTCCCTAAAATTTCATGGTTTTTCTTCTTTAGCTTGCACTAAAAATTAAAGATTCTCACATAGGCCCATTAAAACTTTACCTTTTAGTTTTTGTACTTTGATGTTTGTTTGTTTGTTTTTTTTATTATTATATATTTAAATTTGGTGTATATTCCTATTGAAATATATGTTTGACTTCCTTCTTATATATACATATATTTATACACTATATGTTTATGCGGATAATTGTCCTCTTTGTATAGCACAATAAGAACCATGCTCTTGTCATGCCAAACCAGATTTTCTATCATATTTTCCTGTCACAAAGGCTATACCTTCAATAATGTTTTGACAACTCATCAATTTGTCTAATAATTTTTAATATTTAGTATTTTTATGTGGCTAAATTCTAAAATTCAAATGACATGACATGACACTATTGGGAGATTTCCTCTAAGAAAATCTAGAACAACAAATCTCCATTCGTAGTTAGGTAGGTAGATAGGAGATTTCCTCAAACAAAATAAACTAGATGAGTACTAAATGGATCAACCTTTTCCACAAAATTAGAGCACGTGAATCCTTTTTTGTCCATTCCATCTATTTCCTTGTTTATGACTTTTGGGAGTACTTAGAATAATGTGTTAATAACAACTTGATCATGAAGAAGAAAAATAAAGAGGACACCGCCGTGGGATATTGGCCAATGAAACTTCGATGACCAAGTCAATTATGTGCAATGAATTCGGTAGAGTTTCGATATTGTAAAAAATGCAAACTTCTGCCTCTCAAAATGAGAGGAATTTATAGACCATGCATCACAGGTGACCAATTATAAATGGCTGAGTTTACTTTGGACATAGATGAGAGGATCGATTTCATTTTTCGGTATTGATTGATTACGCCCTCCCTTAATTGGGGAGCAATTGTGGGATATTTGTCTCTTGCAACAATCGTCGACGTCTTAATAAAATTTAAAATGTCAATCATGGACCCCGAGAGGGCGACACTCGCCAAGTTGAAGCTCGGGTTTGGGAGTTCCCCCTACAGACCACTTGAGATTCACGCAGGATTTCTCGAGTACAGATTGCAGTTACTGATCGATCTAGGTTTCAACTTTTGCCCCCTAAACAATTGTAAACTAACGTTAAAATATGTCGATGAGAAGAAATCAAAAGGAAAAGAAAAAAATAATAGATGTTGCTATTTTTTTTTAAATGTTGCTAAGGATTAATGTTGTGCCCATAAAAGTACTAAAGGGTATTTTAGAAGTTTAATTTGTCCCACATGGGCAAGTTATACGTACTAGATCATATTCCATATGTTTATATGTGAATGGATCCTCTCTCTCTTAATTATGTTTTGTAGATGAGTTTTATCAAAGCCCATTTCACATTATATTAGGGAACCCAAATGTATTTCACATGTCAACATTATATTGACAGTCAGTATCATTATCTTATATCTTTCAAAAGACATGTAGTATTAAAATTTTAATTTTTATAAGAGGGTGTATATAAGTTTTGAAGAATGTTTTTATGTGGAGAGATATAACAAAAGTTTATATAATTGCCTTGTGAAAAAGCCCAAATTAAATTTTGTTTTAGATGGAATCTGCTGCTACAAGCTGTGAGAAAGGGCAATCAACAACAACAACATTGAAATTCCTATAGTTAAAGGAAACCTTCCTGATTCAGACAAGATAATGGAGCTCATCAAGGGAGAAGAGAGGGCCATCATGATTTAACAAATAACTTATCATCGCCTTATCATTTCTTTTTGTTGAATAAACAAGTGGATTATTAGTATCACAACCTTCATTCTCGCCATCTACAGAAGAAATCTCAAGACCTATCAATAAAATATAAATGACCAGATGAAATTCCACTCAAAAGATGGACCGAGTTAATTACCTTACAAAATTATATTAGATTATTGAAAACATAATTAAACACCCTTATCTATCTCTGTGTTTGTGTGTGTTATCGAGGTTGAATGATCTTCCCAGCTTTTGTAGGATTCTCTTATAAAACATTGGAGCTAGTCTCTCCAACATTATATATATATATATATATAGATATATATTGTAAGGCTGAGTTGTTATAACAATACAAACTTCTATTTGATCTAGCAACAGAATTTCAAGAACGAAGTTCTTGTGAAAGCTCCAGTTGGTTTATATACTTGTGTTTGTGGTTCATATAATTACCTTTGATTAAAAAACAAAAAACAAAAAAACAAAAACAAAACAAACAAACAAACCAACCAACCAACCAACCAATATTGACCCTTCAAAATGAAGCTATGGTTATTTGTTGCATTTTTAAGCTCACTTTCGAAGGCATTTTCGATTAGTGATCACTGAATTTGAATGGAAATATTTGATTGTACACATTGATTAAAAATGTTTGAAATGTCATCAGAAATGGTTTTAAGAATGTATAGAAAAAAAAGAATCGTATCAATCTAATTTTAAATGAAAAGTAATGATATTTTGAAGCTTAGGAGAGAGAAAATGTTTTCATTTAAAAGAGAACCAAAATATTACTATTGCATATATATTCAAATAGAGCCCAATTTAGGAAAGAACTCAATTTCTTTCTCTCTTATCCCAATTGTTTTACTCCAAACACATGTCTAAATGATCAATTCATATGAAATGACATAAATCTTTAACCTACAAAAAAAAAAAGAGTGAATCACTCTTTTCATCCTAGCTTCTATACTCATCACATGATGACTCCAATACCCATTACATGACATTTAAAAATATATGTATATATATTTTGGTCTATTACCCACGCGTAATTGTCAACTAACACTTTTAAATGATTGAAACAAATGGGACAGGTAACATGTTAAAATTTTCCTTTGCGTACTCTTCAAGAAAAAAAAAATATAATAATAAAGAAAAAGGATAAAGGATTAAGGAAGAAAAAAAGAAAGAAAAGAAATGTTGTGCGCCCATTGTCGTTTAAAGGTGTATAATTTCCTAAATATCAGCAATTCGAAGCTTTCCTTTCAATTTATGTGTTTTTCTTTATTCTCTGTTATCTTTTAAGAATGGTAGAGAGTACTATATAAAGATCATTGTCATCAACATAAATTACCTATAAAATTTAGTAGAAACATAAATTTTGCGTGTATAAAATAGTTGTTTAGGAAATGGAGGATGTGAAGCTGCTTGGTTTTTGGGATAGCCCTTTTAGTCTAAGAGTGAAATGGGCACTGGAACTCAAGGGTGTGAGCTATGAGTACATAGAAGAAGACATTTTCAATAAGAGCGAGTTGCTACTTCAGTACAACCCGGTTCACAAGAAGGTCCCGGTGCTCGTTCATGGTGGAAAACCGATCGCCGAGTCGCTGGTTATCCTCGAATACATCGATGAGGTCTGGCCGGATAAATATCCATTGTTGCCCAAGGATGCACATGAGAGGTCTGTGGTCCGGTTTTGGGCAAAATACTTTAATGAAACGGTATTATTTTTCTTTCTAATTAAACTTCTACTACAAAGTCTCTTTAGTGGTTAATTAGTTAATTTCTTCAGTATTTTACATAGAATTTTTTTTAAAAATTCTTATATAATGAAGCATCTATGTTGCTAGGTAGAAATTCAGAAAAAATAGAGAGGTTTAGAATAATATTCTTCATCATTTTTATTTTATGTGGAATGATGATTCTTTGAGAAGGATACTAAATTATATATATATAGAGAGAGCAGGGATGACAATGGGATGGTGCAGGTGGATATGCTTCTCCTACTCTCATAACCCCTTTTACCCCTCATACCCCCCCCATATGTATTAATTAGGTGGATGCGGGGCGGGTAATCCCCACTAGAGATGGTATATCTGCATATTATCCATTTATTCATTAAGAATTAAAAAAAATCAAAACTAATTTCATTAGAGTTTTTATAAAATTTACCAACATAATCACATAAGTAATAGAAAATGAAACTGAAATCTTATAAACAAATCCAAACTTCAAGAATCTCTAAACTAAATTCATAAAGAAAACTCTAATATTAAAACACCAAAAATTCAAATTTGTATATATATAAATATATGTTTTTATAAAGGTGAAAGCGGATGCGGATATGGGGGAGCTTCCTCCATTCCCATCCCACACCCACGTGTGGGGTTAATCTTAACCCCCTATCCGCTTCTATACCTATATTATCCGCTATATCTGCCCTTAATGCCCAGTAAATCCCTAATAGAGAGATATATATATCAGTTACTAGCTAGTAAAAATGTTTGTCACGTTGTGTTTGTAAACACGAAGTATGTGGACATTCTTTTTTAAAATAGGGGAAGAACAAGAAAGGGCAATCAACAACAACAACATTGAAATATTGAAGACAATAGAAGAACATGCAGGACTGGCAGATGAGAAGAAATTCTTTGGAGGTGACAAAATCGGAATGGCTGATCTTGCTTTTGGATGGGTTGTCTATGCGTTGAAGCCTATGGAGGACATTGTCGGAGCAAGTAAGTTCATAAAAGCCGAAACGTTTCCTCGTCTTACTAAGTGGTTTGAGAATTTCAGTGAAGTTCTTGCAATAAAAAACAACCTCCCTGATCTAAATAAGGTAACGGAATTCTTAAAGGAGAGAAGAGAGGAGATAGTGAATAAGAAATAGTTAATCGTCGTACTATTTGTTTTTGTTGAATAATCAAGGGATTATTGGCATACCCCTCGTTTTCTCCCCTTGTTTTCTCCATCTGTTTCTACATTTTAAAAAAAATCTTGAGACCTACCAATAAAATATAAACGGCATGATGCAGTTCTACTCAAAAGATGAGCCGAGTTAATTACCTTACAAAATGGTTTTAAATCATCGGAAACACAATTAAGCACCTTTATCTATACATGTGTGTGTATGTGTGTTTATATATATAATCCAAGTTGAATGATCTTCCTAGCTTTTCTTGGGTTCTCTTATCAAACGTTGGAGATTGTCTCTCCAATATTATATATTGTCTTCATTTGTTATAATATATATGGACTTACAAATAAGTGATTTTCTATTTTCATCTGGAAAATTAGAATTTCAAGACCGAAAGTTTTTGTGATGCTCCAGCTGGTCTATGTACTTGTCTTTGTGGTTCACATGAATTCCTCGATCTTTCAAAATTAAGCCACCATTTGTTGCATTTATAAGCTCAAAGTATAAATAGAACTTGTTTTGCCTCCAATTTTTGAGATATGTTTAGTGAGAACTAGATAGGTGGTGATTGATCAAGAAAGTCGGCCGAAAAAAAAGTGTGGTGAAATTTTTTTTTTTAATTTGAAATAGGGGGATCCAAACTCCATATCTTGTATTGAAATCATGTATGTAATTATTGATAGACTCTGTTTGCAAACACAAAAGTAAAGTAATTTTATAATTATTATTACATAAAAAAAAATTTTATGTACCAAATCATTCTTATTGGCTAGTGATGCCCACTAGACCACTTGCAAAGGAAAAATAATAATAATAATTGTCCTTCAAGGCACTATCGCAGTATGTTTGGCTAATTGGTCTCTCTTGATTTTGGACCAAAAAGGATTCCCGATGAGATAAAGTGTTTAATAAAGGAAGGTTAAGATGTCTTCTTAGTTCAGCCAAGGCAACTTTTCCACGGAATATGAGCACGTACCTAATACATTTCCTTATTTTTCTAGTTTTTTTCTATTTATTTATTAATTAATTTATCGCGTTTTCTAAGCTGTGGACCCGGTTGTGTTTACCTTTCAAATGAAAAAAGCTTAGATTGGGATTCAAGAAAAGTTTCATTTTTGTTCTTATCGGGCTAGCACACAGTAAAGGGTTTTATCGATACTTTTGGAGTTTTTTTTTTTTTTTTTTTTTTTTTTTTTTGGTTATTTGTGTTGCTGCAATCAATGTCAAAAGTATGATGTATGGTTACGAGCATAGTTAGTGATAATTCAACTCCTAATTCATTATAAGGTGATAGTTTGAATCTCCGTACCCTAACATATATTAATTAATATCTCGAAAAAGTAATCTACTACCTTTTCTATGAAATATTTAAAAAATTAAAATTATCATGAATATCGATCTTTTTCAAAAATACCGATTTTCATGAACATAATGCTAAGTGGTAAATTTTTATAGAGATTTCACGAAATTTGACAGAAATTTATGAAAAACTCACGTTCTTAAAAATAACAATAGAATTTTGATACTCTAAATATGCAAATACATATATTAATTATGAAAAATTTTCTTTTCTGAATATGATCAAATTCATGCTTTTTTTTTTTTTTTGCTTGAGTAATTCAAGCAAATTTTCTTTTACTGAACCTATGTTCTTTTAAGTGGTATAAGGAGCCAAAATAGTTATTCTTATTTTTAAAGCTTTTATTGGCTGTATTGATATTTTTTCATCTGGTATGAAATTACTTTGTAGAAGTAAGGTATATGTATTAAGATAGATTTCATTGTAATTGTTTCTTTATTGTACTTTTATTTTATTGTTTGTTTATCGCTTGCTTTTATTATATTCACTTTTTTAAGGTGAAAACTGGCATTTATTTATTATTAGAAGCTACATCAGGCATTTACAAAAGGAAAAATACAATTAAGAAAATCTTCAAGCCCAAAACAATCTTCACTTAAAGAAAACTAAGAGGAATGTGGTTGCACGTGCTACCACCAGCTTCAACCAACAAGACGCTGATGTCTTTTAAAGTTGCACGTGCCACATTATTCACCTCTTACCACATATTTTTATCATAAATTTTGTGTTTTGATTAATATGTTCATATATCTAATTTAAACATTAATAATGATTGTAGTTTCTAAAAATTTTATTTAAAAACGTGTGTTGGGATGTTAGTTTCCATCGATATTGATATTTTTCTCCATATTTCTATAAAATTTAGGCACCAATATTCCGATGGTTATATGGATATTTTTCATTCTTGTAAACAAACTACTATAGAATTAAGTATTTGAAACCAAAAAAAAAAAAAAAAGGATAACAAAAATTATTTGGCATATTCATTCTTTAAATATATTTCATGATTAGAGATTAATAGATTAAGTTAATGTCTAAATTTTTAATTTTGATAATTACTGTTACTAAATCGATGGCTACTGAAATTTGGATAAAAACGCCTCATAAAATTAGGTGAGATTGTTAATTAAAAAAAAAATTGAATGACTTGGAACATATATCATGTGATGTACAAATTTGGCGAACAATATTTAACATTTTTAAATTTAGGGTTCGTTAGAGGATGTTTACAAACATCTCCAAAACTTTTTTTGTCCTTTTCTTCGATTCAAAACTAACTTAGCCTCTGTTTGATAAGTTAGTTGGAGATAAAAATTTTAAGTTGGAGTTGGTTGACTTTTCAAAAATTAATTATAAATTTTATTGACTCTAAAAAAAAATGACTAAAAATGAAGATGAAAAAGTATAGTTTAGTTTGAGATGAACTGAAACGTCAAACGAAGCATTAGCTATTCATATCACCAAATATTTATATAAACTTAAACTTTAAAAGTTCATAACTTTGTTATTTCAAGTCAAAATAAGATGATTTTTTTTAATTGTATAGAATTTCAAGAGAAACTAAATAAGATCTATATTGATATATATTTTTTCTAAACACATTTTAAGAATTTAAACTTTTTCACTTCAAATAGTTTTTTTTTTTAACCAAACACACATTTTAAAAACTCAACTCATCTCCAATTCAGAACGTCTCCGAACTACATCTCTAATACTTCCCTTGGGAGATTTATCACAAATTCGAAAGGTAACTTGCCAACGAAGTTAAAATTTAAAACACAAATTAATTAAAATAGCAACAAAAAAACAAAGACAAAATCTCAAGTCATTCAAAAGGGTAAAACTATTATAAAAAGGAAAAACAAAAAAAGAAAAGAAAAGTCAATAGCCATCCATCTTTGAAAACAAGAACCCCCTCCAAAAATGTATATTAAATTGTATCATCTATATTTCTTTGTATTGAACCTCTTGTACTACTCTTACAATGGAAGAAGTGAAGCTGCTAGGATTCTGGCCAAGTCCCTTCAGTCACAGGGTGATTTGGGCTCTGAAACTCAAGGGTGTGGATTATGACTACATAGAAGAAGATCTTACCAACAAGAGTCAATTGCTTTTGCCGCTCAAGAAGAATCCATTTCTTGTTCACAACGACAAGAGCAAGTTACTATTACAGTACAACCCGGTGTACAAGAAGATCCCAGTCCTTGTTCATGACGGAAAACCCGTCTGTGAGTCCTCGATCATCGTCGAGTACATCGATGAGAAATGGCCCCAAAACCCTTTGCTTCCTTTAGACCCTCATGAGAGAGCCTTGGCTCGCTTTTGGGTCAAATTTGCTGATGATAAGATACGTAATTCTCTAGCCAAAATTTTGATCCATATGTTGTGTATATAAATTAATTTGATATTTGATATTTGATATTTGATACTTGAGCTGGAGCTAGCTTGACGGGCAGGAAAGGGTTTAGGTAGGAAAACCGGCATTTATTTATTATTAGAAGCTACATCAGGCATTTACAAAAGGAAAAATACAATTAAGAAAATCTTCAAGCCAAAAACAATCTTCACTTAAAAGAAAACTAAGAGGAATTTGATTGCACGTGCTACCACCAGCTTCAACCAACAAGTCGCTGATGTCTTTTAAAGTTGCACGTGCCACATTATTCACTTCTTACCACATATTTTCATCATAAATTTTGTGTTTTAATTAATATGTTCATGTAATTTATACATTAATAATGACTGTAGTTTCTAAACATTTCATTTAAAAACGTTTGTTGGGATGCTAGTTTCCACGATATTGATATTTTTTGCCCATATTTCTATAAAATTTAGGCACCACTGTTCCGAGGGTTCTAAGAATATTTTTCATCCTTGTAAACAAACTACTATAGAATTAATGCTCCGTTTGGTTCACCAGTTTGAGTTGGAAATTTTAAATTTCAATAGTAATTTTTGTTGACTTTTTAGAAAAGACAAAAAAATTTTCAGAAAAAAATTTTTCAGAAAAAGATAAAAACTGATATGAAAATTTTAGGTTCGAGTTGACGAATCAAACGAGCACTAAGTCTTTGAAAAAAAAATGATAACAAAAAGTATTTGGCATATTCATTCTTTAAATATATTTCACAATTAGAGATTAATTGATTAAGTTAACATCTAAATTTTTACTTTTGATAATTACTGTTACTAAATCGATGGCTACTGAAATTTGGACAAAAACACCTTCTTTAAAAAAAAATAAATAAATAAAATTTTGAATGACTTGGAACATATCATGTGATGTACATACTTAGGGAACAGTATTTAACATTTTTAAATTCAGGATCCGTCAGAGGATGTTTGCAAACATCTCCAAAACCTTTTTTGTCTTTTTCTTCAACTCAAAACTTTTTTTTAACTATTTAACTATTCACATCTCCAAAGTTCTACAATAAACTCAAATTTTAAAAGTTCATAGTTTTGTTAGATCAAGTCAAAATGAGATGGTTTTTTTTTTTAATTGTATAGAATTTCAAGAGAAACTAAATAAAATTCATATTGATATATTTTTTTTCTGAACATAATTTAAGATGTTAAACTTTTTTTACTTCAAACAGTTTTTTTTTTTTTAAACCGAATGCATATGTTCAAAACTCAACTCATCTCCAATTCAAAACGTCTCCAAAACTACGTCTCTAATGCTTCCCTTGGGAGATTTATCACAAGGCAACTTGCCAACGAAGTTGAAATTTAGAACACAAATTAATTAAAAATAGCAACAAAAAAACAAAGACAAATCTCAAGTAATTCAAAAGGGTACAACTATTATAAAAAGGAAAAAAAAAAAAAAATAGAAAAGAAAAGTCAATAGCCATCCATCTTTGAAAACAAGAACCCCCTCTACAAAACATGTATATTAAATTGTATCATCTATATTTCTTTGAATTGAACCTCTTGTACTACTCTACAATGGAAGAAGTGAAGCTACTCGGATTCTGGCCAAGTCCCTTTAGTCACAGGGTGATTTGGGCTCTGAAACTCAAGGGTGTGGATTATGGCTACATAGAAGAAGATCTTACCAACAAGAGTCAATTGCTTTTGCCGCTCAAGAAGAATCCAGACGTTCTTGTTCACAACGACAAGAGCAAGTTCCTATTACAGTACAACCTGGTGTACAAGAAGATCCCAGTCCTTGTTCATGATGGAAAACCCGTCTGTGAGTCCTCGATCATCGTCGAGTACATCGACGAGAAATGGCCCCAAAACCCTTTGCTTCCTTTAGACCCTCATGAGAGAGCCTTGGCTCGCTTTTGGGTCAAATTTGCTGATGATAAGGTACGTAAACCTCTAGCCAAAATTTTGATCCATATATTGTGTATATAAATTAATTTGATATTTGACATTTGATAATTGATATTTGAGCTGGAGCTAGCTTAACGGATAGGAAAGGGTTTAGGTAGGAGGTCATAGGCTTGAAACTATGAAGTGCTTTCTAATCGTGTTCGTGTGTGCATATAAATATACATATTTGTTATATATGTGTGTTTACATGTGTATTTCGGAGGGCTTAAACAGAGTTTTTAATCCCTAGTTTGTGCTAATTTGTTCCTTTATATTGCTCTTCATAATAATTTTCTATATTGAGATTTGTTTCTAAAATCAGTGTTGAAGTCATATTGCTCTCATATCAGGGGGCAAGTGTGCCAAATTGAAAATTGATTTTTTTTAATGAACCGAAATTTTTAAAATATTAATTGTAGCCTCAAAAAATTTTAAAAAAAAATTTTTGTATCTTCATTCAACAATAAATGTATGTATATAGGGCCTTAGTTAATAATAGAAAATTTTAATTATACTTTATCTCACTAAAAAATTTCATAATATAATTTCGTAGTTAAAATCTCTTACTTTCAATATATTTAAAAAAAAAAAAGATAAACAAATGACTTAAAGTTAATATTGGACACTCTAGAGTCTTGATCAACATTAGTACGTCATGTCACGTACATAATTTGTCATAAGTATGAGTTTTATTTATTTATTTATTTATTTTTTTTTTCATGTAGTCTCCAATTATTTTTATGGTTCTCCGAACCACCGGTGAAGAACAAGAGAAGGCGAAGAAGGAGTGCTTGGAGATGCTGCGAGTCGTCGAAGAGCACGCCATGGTAGGGGACAAGAAATTCTTTGGAGGAGAAGAGATAGGAATGGTGGACATAGCTTTCGGATGGATTGCCGGGTGGTTTGATGTCATAGAAGAGGTAGTAGGAGTGAAGCTGTTTGATGAACATGAATTCCCACGTTTGCATGCATGGCGTTACAACTTCAAACAAGTGCCTCTCATCAAACACAACCTTCCTCATCGTCATGATTTGTTGGCCTTTTTCAAGGCGTAAGGGAAAAGGCATTGGCATCTCCCAATTAAGAAATGTCGAATAATGTGATGTGAAAAATAGGTTATTAATTAGACCGGTGAATAAATAGTGAAATAATGTGGGTTGCTTGTCGTTTTTATTGTTGTAGTTGTTGTTTTCAGTTCAGTGAATGTTTATAATAAAATGCTCTTTAGAATCGAAAAACACATATAATTCACCGGTAGGTCGATCTTAAGGACTTTCGGAAGAAGTTTACATTGTGGCTTATTATAGAAGTTTTGTCATGATCAGAAAAAAATTTTTTTTGCTAAAATATTTTTATGTTTTGTTTGTTTAAAATGTTAATGCATGCAGTAAATCCCCGCCCATTATCGTCACTTTTGAGTTGAGACTTTGAGGTTTATGAAAAAGCTAAGTAATAATCACAACAGCTAAGTGATACTAACTCCAATCCTAATTTTTTGAGTACCAACTCATGTGTCACATTTTTATTTGTAAATATAATCAATTGACATATCATTATTTTAAACACTTATTAATATAAAAACTGATAATTTATATGTCACATAAGTTGATACTCAAAAGTTGGGCGGGCTACGAGAACACAAGGGGAATAGTTTAAAAAAAGCACTTATGTTAACAAACTACATAAATAGTAATTAAAAAAAAAAAAGATGAATTGCTAAGTTGGTCTCTAAACTTTTAAGTTTGTGCATTTTTGGTCTCTAATCTTTTTTTTTTTTTTGGTAACTAAAATACCCCTAATCTATTAAAATGTTATTACAATAGTTATTTTTATTAATTTTTAAACGGAACCTACTAGTTAATATCACTTTTTAATCAAATTACTAACGAATTCCGTCCAACAATTATTGGAAAAGCCTTTTATAACAACATTTAAATAGTTTATGGGCATTACAGTCACAAAAAAAAAACCCTAAAATGTTAAAAACATTGTTACAGTAGTTACTTTCATTAATTTTTAGATAAAATCTGTTAGTTACTATCTTTTTTTGACCAAATTATTAACAGATACCTTTCAAAAATTAATGAAAATGACTATTATAGCAAAATTTTAACATTTTAGGGGCATTCCAACTATGAAAAAAAAGTTTAAAAACTAAAGTTGCACAAACTTAATAGTTCATGGACTAAATGAACAATTTATCCTTAAAAATTAGCATATTTTGTCATAGTAGTCTATCTTTTTGCCTCAATTTTCTTTGTCCAATGAGAAAAAAAGTTCTTTTAAGGTCCTATGGATTACTTTGTCGTGTTAATAAAGGACGGATTTTGAAGGAGAAGAGGGAATATTGGTATAAAGTAACTTAATTATCTGTTTTTTTCTCCATTAACGATAGTAAATGGTATCCCTCCATGCTAAGCAGGATATTTTCTATCTTCTTACCAGCTAGGAATGAATTGTAGTAATTCATATCAGAACAAACAAGTTAAAATGAACAGATATATATATATATATATATATATATAGAATTTCAAGCTTTACAAAAAAAAAAAAAAAAAACTAAATAAATAAAACTATAAAAGCTATCATTCCCTGTTTATTTCGTAGGTTTGAGCCATGTGGAAAAACTTATTTTAAATTGGTATTTGTTTCATAGGTATATGCATTTTAGAATGAAAAGTCATTTTCAAATGGGGCTCATCTCAGGAATCAAATCCCCTAATTTTACACATTTCGGACTTGTTTTGCACAACATCATTTCAAATCCAAAATTTCTCTGAATGTCGTAACTTCTTTGTTTAAACTCCGATCAATATGAATCTTTTTCAATATGTTCAAAACGAATATATGAACAAATCTCCATCAACATATCTCATTAAAATGTAGCACGGACATAAGGTTTTATTTTCTGTTAGAGAACTATTTTTTTCAAATGCTTGCTTTCAACGTCTATCCAAATACTGATTCAGATCTATTCTCTTCTCAAAATGAAACTCAAGTTGCACATACAAACATCATTTTGGATTTTAAAAAGAAAAATATATATATATTTCCAAAACGCCTAAAATGAAACCAACAAAACAAACGAAAGTTGATGAGATTCCTGAACTGTATAGTACGGTAATACATAAGCTCTTTTGCTACTGTAGTTCTCTATCGAGATCCCATGAATGAAATTGGTCATGTTTGGTACTTGTAGTTACAGGGCCGTTTGAGTAAACGGTTTGAAGTAGAATGTTTTGGTTGAAATATGAAATAATAATAATAAATAAATAAATTTAAAAAAAATATAATAAATTTTGATTCGAATTAAAACTTTTTATTCATAATGTTTTTTTTTTAATTTGATAATATTTTTTATTTGAATTGAGCTTTTCATTATGGAAATATGTAACTGTTATATAATAGCAACTATAATATATATATATGGACAATTAAAATTCGTTATTTGGTTATGTTGATTATAGTTGACAAAAATAAAAATGTTTGATTTAACCTTCCCTGGGCTCAGGGATAAGCACAAATCTGCTGTAAGCATATGATCGAAATTTTCTTTTTTGGTTCTAGCGCTATAAAACGATCTTTATGAGTTTCTTTTAGGGTCAAAGATGAAAATGTCCATGACATTGTTTGATATTTTTCTGACATTATCTATATTTTAAAGTCTCGACATGAATAATAGGGAAATGATATTTTTTCTTGAAGTTTTCGTCAAATATCCACAATGTCCAAAAATATCTACAATATCGATAAATTTATTTGGATATTCAGAAATATTTTTTTGGATACGTTCAGATAATGTCCAAAAACCTAGGAAAATTTTATTTTTAAAAAAATTTAAATTTTGTAGCACATTTTGTTTTTTGTTTCTTTGTCTCACTTCATTCTCTCTGATCACTTTCACTCTCCCTCCTTTTCTCTCATCACTTTATTTTGCCACTTTCTCTCACCTTATCTTCTCACATAACTTCCTCTCACATCACTATCTCTCTCCTGATTGTTTCACCTTTAAAAAATTGATTTTAGTTTGATTAAAAACTGCTTGACATTTTTAATATTTTAAATTTGACGCAAAATGATTAAAAAACATTTTAAAAATTTGAGACAACAATCTTTGTCTCTGAAAGCAGATTCAGAGACGAAATTGTTGTCTCTAAACATTTATAATTTGGTCCAATTTGATCCCAGATGACCACATTTTGACCTAATTACTATTTTCTTGAGACCATTTTGATTATCTTTTAGGACTAATTTTTCACCTCTGAAAAGAAGTGATTTAGAGAAAAATTTTCTATTAGTCCCTAATACTTTTAGACCAGCGTCTTTTAGAGACGAATCATGACTAAACAAAACTTTCTTCTGTAAAAGTTTTGGAGACAAATGTACACATTTTTTGAAAGGAAAATTTTCACCTCTTAACATGCTTTTTTCTTGTAGTGCCTAGTGCATGTCCTGGCTTGTCAGGCTGACCACGACACGGTCCCAATACCAACATTGTCCCGACCTTGACACGATCCTGACCCTTAGGCCTCCTGGTATCATTAGTGACACCCAACAAGAAAAAAAAAATATTGGTCCTTCTAAGTCCTTGAGAAGACTATAGTCTATAGACTCGTTTCTAGTTGTTGAGATTTTGTGTAATTGATTATTTATTTAGTTATTATTTTATGGTTATTTCCTAATTTAACAGAATAATTAGATTTCTTGTAGGGTTATATATCTATTAGATGTCAATTATATGTCATTAGTTTCTTTTTATTTGGTTTTCTTTTATTGTATTTCTCTACGTGTATATATAAGCCTAGTATTGTACTATTTTAGTTTCTAAATGAAAATTATTTAAATCCCAAATTTCAAGTTGATATCAGAACATGATAAATCCTTTCATTCACCACAAATAGCGAATATAGGGGGAAAAAACACAAATGAACAAACAAATTTCAAATTCGTATCAGAGCACGAAACCTTAAAAAAATATTTTCATTCACAAATAAATTATTAGAATCCCAAATAATTATTTCATTTTATGAATGAAAATTATTTGAATATCCAATTTCGTAAATCGAATATTTATTGACAAAAATAAATTGATAAATTTCAATTAGTGTAATATTATTTATTACCTAAAATGACTGATAAATCACATACTTATCCCCATTTATTTATTCGTAAATCTGGTCGTTTATCAAGACAAAAGGAAAGAAAAGTGAATTATTGGCTACAATTTCTCATTAATTAAATGCTAGGAGTTCTGGTGAGTACTCCAAGTACATTTATATTTTCTATTTGTTGGCCCAAAACTTTTTACGCTTTTGCAATATGCCCCTCAAATTTCTAATTTTGGCATTTTGTCTCCCACCCCCTCCCCCTCCGAACTTGATAAATTATTACAATGTACTTGTTTTGTCAACTTCCTATTAATTTTAGAGTTTGAATTTACAAAATTTGCACCAAGATTCACATTGGATTTGGAAATTTTATGCCCACATGGATTTTCCATCCTCACATGCGGCACATGTAATCTTTCCAACCCTAATTGATCAGAAATTTAAAAAAAAAAAAAAAAAAAAAGGGAAAGCAAGAAAGTTTAAAGGTGAATTATCAACACTAGAAATTTAGGAGGCAAGTTGCCACGGGACGAAAAGTTTATAGGGAGATAGTGTTAAAAATCTTTACAATTATTAGTACTATTGATCAACAACTTTTTTTTTTTTTTTCTCTCTTTAATTTTGCAACTTGTTGCTCAATTATGAAAGCGGTCCATTAATTCACATGGCCTGAAACTTTCTTGAACCACAATGTGACTAGTACCAGCTCTTGAATTGGCAACTCATGCATTGTGGACGAAGTGAAGCTACTAGGGTGGGGTCTCGGCCAAGCCCCTTCAGCCACCGAGTAATCGGGCTCTGAAACTCAAGGTTGTGAGTTATGAATACATAGAAGAAGACGTGGCCAACAACAAAAGCCAGTTACTATTGCAGGACAACCCGGTTCGCTAGAAGATCCCGGTGCTGGTTCATGGTGGTAAACCAATCGCCGAGTCGCTTGTCATTCTCGCGTACATCGAAGAAACTTGGCCTCAGAATCCTTTGCTCCTAAAAGATGCTCGTGAAAGAGCCTTAGCTCTGTTTTGGATACGCTTTTCACTAGAAAAGGTAGCATGCATATTGCTAACTTTATCGCTAACTATATACTTCCTCTTGGCAACAAATTGTTTCTTCAATAGTTGCCAATTTTGTAAATTTTTGGCAAAAAATTGGTATTTAACCCGTAATATTCGTACTTGTTGAACACAAATGATCTTTGGTTGCTGCGTTTTTTTCACTATTTTGCTTTTGACATTTTTCTTTCTCATTTTCGTCGTTGATTCGACTAAAGAATCATTATTTTTTATTAGAGGCGTATCTTTAAGGCATTTTTTGGTGCGGTTGGAGATCAAGAGAAGGGAAAGGCAGCAAAAGAAACACTTGAAGCACTAAAAATATTGGAGGAGAAAGGCTTTGGGGACAATAAATTTTTGGGGGTGAAACTATAGGCATAACGAATTTACTGTTCTTAGGTTTTATTTGCAATATTACAAAGTTTAGTAATGGGTTTTTGTAATAAATTACCTCCAAGATATAACAAACTCATTCACCAAACACCCCCTTCGAAAAATGGAAACTATAAACTAAAGAAAAGAAAAATTAAAAAGGGATTTTTTTTTTTTTGTAAAATTAAAAAGGGTATTGATACATTTATTCCCGTAAATTTTTTGATGACAATATATTTACTCTTAAAATTGTAATTTTGAGAAATTTCAATTAAATTTAGTAAAATGTTACGGTGTACGTTTTAAATCAATAATGGTTGTTCAAATTTAGGTAGAAATACTATTATATGGGTATGCACTATACGAATTTATTTGAAAGAAGAAACTGATATTTCAAATGATGATTGAATTGCAATTTATCACATGTTAAATAACTTTTTTTTTTTTCAATTTTCATTCTTCGATTTTGAAGTACTATGCAAACTATTTTTTTTTTTTCTGTTATAATCAACGGTATAATCAGCCGATACCAATGAAAAAGTTTAGCCACTTCAATAAAAACAAGTTAAGAATGGATACAACACACCCAAGATAAACACAAAAAACAAAAAAGATCTCTACTATTTTAAAAATGGAAAATACCATAAATATGCATATGTTTAGCTAAATTACCATTTTGTCCTCTCCTATGGTGAAATACCTAAAATATATTCTGTGTTCATAAAATCAATCACAGAATGCCCAATAAACAATTAAAGTTCAAAAATTATCCAAACTACCATTTCCAAGCTAAATTAAATATTATTTAGAACATTAATAACTAAAAAATTTAATAAAGATGTATTGTCTAAAGTTTCGGCATTTTAGTTTTAAAATAAATTTTCAATTAATGAAGGTTTAAAATAATCAATAAAAAAAATAACTATGGGCAATTTTGGTATTTTCACACACAGTCAAACGTAACAAGGTATAACCGTGGTATTTCGAATAAACAAACGGGATATTTTGGAACACTCATGATAAAGTGGCAAATGAACTTTTGACTAAATGTAAGGGTGTTATTCATTTATAAAAATTAAATAAAAAAAAAAAAAAAAACGTAAGAGTGTTTTGGGTTATTTCCCTTTCATAAGGATATGAATATAAAAACAAACAATTAAAAAGAGAGAGGAGAGAGAGAGAGAGATGAAAAGAAAAGTCAATAATAATCAATAATAGCCATCCATCTTTGAAACAAGAACCCCCTCCACGATTTTAAATTAAATTATAAAAAATAAAAAAAAATAAAAAAAAAAAGGGAAAGGGAAACCCCTTTCCACCATTAAAGTTGTATCATCTACTTTTGTGTCGAAGTTGAACCTCAAATCTCAACAATGGAAGAAGTGAAGCTACTAGGATTCTGGGCAAGCCCTTATTGTCACGTGGTGATATGGGCTCTCAAACTCAAGGGTGTGAATTTTGACTACATAGAAGAAGATATCAACAACAAGAGTCAACTCCTTTTGCAATACAACCCAATCTACAAGCAAGTTCCCGTTCTTGTTCATCGAGGCAACAATTGCCGAGTCCCAAATCATCCTCGAATACATTGACGAAACATGGCCTGAAAATCCTCTCCTTCCTAAAGATGCTCATGAAAGAGCCTTGGCTAGGTTTTGGATTGATTTTGGATTTCAAAAGGTAACTATTTCGCCTTTTCGAATATTTTTCGTTATTTTGTCCATAGATATTGATTTTAATTCTCTTTTAATCTCCAAGATGAGTCCAGCAACAACCACGAAAAACAAAAGGGATTTTTCTTCCTTTCGTGATCTAAATAAATATCATCCAAAATTTCATGGTCAATTTCAATTGATTTAGCTAATAGAATTATTTAGGAAGGGAGACTATTTGTTTTGTTTTAGTTGTAATTAAGAGAGATTTAAGAGATAAGAAGTAGCTAGATTCCAATATGTAACCTAACTCTAGAAGTCAAATGAAACAAATAACAAGGGACGAAGATAAATAAATTTGTTTGATAATGAAGAAAATGATCTAAGCTGTTGATTTTTTTTTTTTTAATCGTGAGATCGTTTCTTTATCATTTAGTAGTTGAAATTTAGATTGCACGATGCCTAACAAATTTTTAGAATGAATCAATTTTTTACGTGGAAAAAAATTGAACTGCTCGTTTGACAGTTCTTACAGGGCCCGACTTGGGCTTCATTCTTCACAAGCACGGCGGGTGGAGAAGAGGGGGAAAAGGCGTCAAAAGAAGCATTAGAAGTGTTGAAGATCTTGGAAGAGCAAGGCCTTGGGAACAACAAGTTCTTTGGGGGAGAGACTTTGAACATCGTAGACTTGTCACATGGATGGCTGGCTGATATTATGGAATGCACAGAGGAATTGGTGGGAGTGAAATTGATTCGACCCACAACTTTGCCGCGGTTGTATGCTTGGGTTCAGAATTTCAAGCAACTTCCCGTCATCAAAGAAAACCTTCCCGATCGTCAAAGATTGTTGGCTCTTATGAAAAATGTAAGGGACAGAATGCTGGCCAATACTTAGTAGTCATGTTTCTTTAAAGTCTTGAAAGGGTAGAGTGTAGTGTATCGAAATAATTATGAGAAGATAATGTATTTCCATATAATAAATGAATTTCTTATTAAGTGGATTGACTATATATTTTGTTCATCTCCCAAGATCTTGTCAGGAAAAGCGAATAGTCATTTTACCTTAGTTTTTATAATCATGAATTTCTAATAATCATGTTGGTTCATATTCACGTGACTTGACAGACGCTGAGTTTATAATCATGATTCTAAAATCATGGTTCTATCATGACTGACAGACGTGAGATAGATTCTCTATTAATATTTTTATTGAGCAATTCTATTTTTCATTGATGGAGATTATTACTATTTTTTTTATTTGATTTTTTTTTTTTTTTTTTTGAATTCACATGTCAATTTTGAGATAACATAAAATGATCTATGTAACTTTATAAATCAATTATTAAGAGGTAAAAATGTCAGTAATTAGTATTTTATATATCATCTTCATATGACATCACTAGCACCAACGCCGAAAGGCCTTGCATTTTGCAATTCAAATACTAGTTGGAAACTTTATCATCAAGCTAATTTGAAAATCAATCTTTTTCTTTACTTTAAACATGTGTTGTTAAAGTTTCTCGCAACCAAACAGTATACATAAACACAGGAAATCAAAGAGAACATTTCCCCCAACAACTTTTACAATGACCCTTTGCCACGTCTTATCATTTTTGCTCCTTTTTTTAATTTCAATTATGATCTTTTTTTTTTTAATTCTAAAAGTGTTATTAGGTGAATTTCTATTTTCTACAGAAATAATGATAGATCTAGTTGTAGGGAAATTATTCAAAGTTATAAAACAATGTAACACGTTTAGATTATGTTTAAAAATTAAAGACAATTCATTGGAAGATATATTTAAACTTTTTTACATTTCTTTGAAACAACTTTCTTACAATTTCATTGAAAGGTTAATTAAATTATGTTGAATTTCCAAAACCCAATTTTCCGTTGCCAACCAGATTTAGATGTTATTGTTAATCACACAAAAAGACAAACCAACGAAAGACTCAAGTGCCTAATACTTTTAGACCAACGCCATTTAGAAACGAATCATGACAAAAAAAACTTTCTTCTCTAAAAGTTTTGGAGACAAATTTACGCGTCAGAGTTTCTATCAGAGCCTACTCGAAATCTTGAAAAAATCTTTTCATTCATAAAGAAATTATTCGAATCCCAAATAATTATTTCAATTTGAGAATGAAAATTATTTGAATCTCAAATTTCAAGTCTAGTAAATCGAATACTTATTGACAAAACTAAATTGATAAATTTCAATTAGTGTAATATTATTTATTACCAAAAATAACTGATAAATCACATGTTTATCCCTATTTATTTATTGGTAAATATCAAGACAAAAGGAAAGAAAAGTGAATTATTGGTTACAATTTCTCATTAATTAAATGCTAGGAATTCTGGTGAGTACCCCAAGTACATTTATATTTTCTATTTACAATTAGGGTTCTTAACTTTTTTGGCCCAAAACTTTTTACGCTTTTGCAATATGCCCCTCAAATTTCTAATTTTAGCATTTTGTCCCCCTCCCCCTCCGAACTTGATAAATTATTGCAATGTACTTGTTTTGTCAACTTCCTATTAATTTTAGAGTTTGAATTTACAAAATTTGCACCATGATTCGCATTGGATTTGGAAATTTTATGCCACACATGGGATTTTCCATTCTCACATGAGGCACATGTAATCTTTCCGACCTTAATTGATCAGAAATTTAAAAAAAAAAAAAAAAAAAAAGGAAAGCAAGAAAGTTTAACAGGTGAATTATCAACACTAGAAATTTGGGAGGCAAGTTGCCACAGGACGAAAAGTTTATAGGGAAATAGTGTTAAAAATCTTTACAATTATTAGTACTATTGATCAACACTTTTTTTTTTTTTTTTAATTTGCAACTTGTCGCTCAATTATGAAAATGGTCCATAAATTCACATGGCCTGAAACTTTCTTGAACCACAATGTGACTAGTACCAGCTCTTGAATTTGCAACTCATGCATTGTGGACGAAGTGAAGCTACTAGGTGGGGTCTCGGCCAAGCCCCTTGAGCCACCGAGTAATATGGGCTCTGAAACTCAAGGGTGTGACTTATGAATACATAGAAGAAGACGTTGCCAACAACAAAAGCCAGTTACTACTGCAGTACAACCCGGTTCGGAAGAAGATCCTGGTGCTGGTTCATGGTGGTAAACCAATTGCCGAGTCGCTTGTCATTCTCGCGTACATTGAAGAAACTTGGCCTCAGAATCCTTTGCTCCCAAAAGATGCTCATGAAAGAGCCTTTGCTCTGTTTTGGATACACTTTTCACTAAAGGTAGCATGCACATTGCTATTATGTATCGCAAACTATATACGTCCTTTTCGCTACAAATTGTTTCTTCAATAGTTGCCAATTTTGTAAATTTTCGGCAAAAAATTGGTATTTAACCCGTAATATTTGTACTTGTTGAACAAAAATGATCTTTGGTTGTTGCGTTTTTTTTCACTATTTTGCTTTTGACATTTTTCTTTCTCATTTTCGTCGTTGATTCAACTAAAGAATCATTATTTTTTATTAGAGGCATGTCTTTCAGGCATTTTTTGGTGCGGTCGGAGATCAAGAGAAAGGAAAGGCAGCGAAAGAAACACTTGAAGCACTAAAAATATTGGAGGAGAAAGGCTTTGGGGACAATAAATTTTTGGGGGTGAAACTATAGGCACAAGGAATTTACTGTTCTTAGGTTTTATTTGCTTTATTACAAAGTTTAGTAATGGGTTTTTGTGATAAATTACCTCCAAGATATAATGACTATCGAATTCAATAAGATTGAAAAAGAATATTATTCTTATTGAATTTCTGAGCAAAAATGAAATGAAATTTGATATCATTATAGAGTTTTAGTTATGGCCAAGATCATGTTTGCTCATGAAAAGATTCAAGTATTACAATAGACACAATCTTTGATCAAATTAAATATGAAAAAATACAAGCAAATAAAAAAATAGAGCTTATTGCAACGTTACGTACGTGCACCTCAAAGGCACCCAATCACTCATGTCCTTGTGCATGTGCGGTGCATGATAGTAGCATAGTGTTAGCCACACATAAGTGATATTTTAATCTAAAACATTTGACCTGCTTGTATTTATTTTCACAATGTGGAACTTTAATTTTTTAAACCTCTAATCTCTCTTACACAAAGTAATAAAAAGTCAGAAACTGTATTACTTAGTAAATATTTTAAGATATTGGAAGTTAATTTAACTAAAAATCAAATTTACTAGATAAATATACTTCTGGTAAATAACTTAATTCTTAGTAAATTTATTATTTATTGTTATTTATTTAAATATTTTAAAACCCGATATTTACTTTAATTATTAATTGTATGTAAAGTAGCTTACTTCTTTCTTCATCAATTAAAAGATTTAAAAACTAGAGTGAAGGATAGGAATGGCACTAAAAAGATTCCATCTTTATTTTCTCGTCACTGGCTTTGGATCTTAACTTTTATGCTGCTCGAGAATTTGTCAAAAGCCGACATAATATGTTTTATCCAAATCAATCCGCTGGTCAAAAAAAAAAAAATTCTAATAGGATACCACATGTATTCTACTAGATGTCGATAGAATGAACAATGACCACTGACAAGTTGGTCATGGTCATCGTTACCGGAATTGGTCACAGGCACCGATCATCGAAAACTAGTAGAATGTCTTATACAATCTGCTAGAATTTGGTGGAGAGGAAATTTAAGCGAAGCATTTCTTCATCCTGATTTTGTAATAGAAAATTTAGCAGAACTTGCTGTGATGGAATGAAATATTTTGGATTTATTACGGGGCTTTTAACTGCCGTGTACAATTACTTTCTGTTTACATAAATCTGCATAAATCTGTCTGTCTATTTGTGTATTAATTTCTTTCATGCCTCCTACCAAACAAGTATCTTAAATGGTATTTTTTATGTATATCATACCAACAATGAAATGAATTATAATAATACAGATTAGAAACGATACATAAACATCTAAAGACAGCATGGTAGTACTTGAGCTCTTTTGCTGCGAGAGTTCTTCACTGTAGAGATCCCCATGAATGAAATTGGTCAAATTTTGTACTTGTATTTGTAGGCCTGTTTGGGTAAACGGTTTGACTAGAACTTTTTGGTTTAAATTCGGGGTGTTGGAGATTTGGATATAATATATATATTTAAAAAATTTATATTGCTATTTTTTTGAACACATTTTAAATATCTAAACTATTTAAATATCACAATTCATTTTCAATTTATATTTTAACCAAACACATATTTTTAAAATATCATTTATTCCTAATTAAAAAAAAACCTCAAAACTTCAACTCAAATTAGTATTCCATACCCCTCTTAAAAAATATATATAACCACTCTATGGTAAGATGTTAAGAATGCAAAAGTTGTAAGCTTTGGCAAACGAACAATAGTTGATCATTAACATCCTGAAAAACAAATTCAGATAGCATATAGATTTTTGTATATTAACAGGTATGAAACAAGAAAACAGAATTCGAATCAATTTAAAAATAAAAGTCATAATTGAAATGATAAATAAATAAACTTGATTGTTGAAGAGTGGGAATTAAAAATCCTCTTGGTGCTTGGTGTGGGACACACTGTGCATTCGTCTGACTCTCAAAATCAAATATAAGTTTTTCATATCAGTTTTTGTCTTTTTTCTAAAAAGACAACATAAATTATAACTAGTTTTTTAAGAACTGACCAACTCTAATTTAAAATTTTCATTCTAATCTCGTACATTAAACATAAGTTATATCTTAAAAATTTATTTGTAGTTGAAGTTGAAGACGATAATGGTCCTCTTCGCTTTCACTATCTATAAAGACAGAGAGACACAGAGATGAGAAACTCGATACCAAGTTGAGAAGTTTTCAAAAAAAGATATAAATACATTTATGGCAATTAAATCCAACTGAATAATAAAGAGCACGTAATTCCTCATTTTTAGGCCAGTTTTAATTTTGGCACCATTCATATTTTCAAAGGTGTGGGCCCATAAAGTTGGGATTCAAATAGAAGAGGTTTTCAGTCTTCTCACTTCTCTCTTCAGATTAGAAAATATATACAGTTAGAAATAGGGAAACTATAAACTAAAGAAAAGAAAAATTAAAAAGGGATTTTTTTTTTTTTTTTGTAAAAATTAAAAAGGGTTTTGATACATTTATTCCCGTGAATTTTTTGATTGACAATATATTTACTCTTAAAATTGTAATTTTGAGAAATTACCGATTAAATTTAATAAAATGTTACGTTTTCAAATGATGATTGAATTGCAATTTTTCACATGTTAAATGACTTTTTTTTTTTTTTTTTTCAATTTTCATTCTTTGATTTTGAAGTACTATGCAAACTTTTTTTTTCTTGTTATAATCAACGGTATAATCAGCTGATACAATGAAAAGTTAGCCACTTCAATAAAAATTAAGGATAAACACACCAAAAAAACAAAAAAGATCTCTACTATTTTAAAAATAGAAAATACCATAAATATGCATGTGTTTAGCTAAATTACCATTTTGTCCTCTCCTATGATGAAATACCTAAAATATCTTCTGTGTTCATAAAATCAATCACAGAATGCCCACTAAACAATTAAAGTTCAAAAATTATCCAAACTACCATTTCCAATCTAAATTAAATATTATTTAGAGCATTAATAACTAAAAAATTTAATAAAAACGTCTTGTCTAAAGTTTCGGCTTTTTAGTTTTAAAATAAATTTTCAATTAATGAAGGTTTAAAATAATCAATGAAAAAAATAACTATGGGTAATTTTGGTATTTTCACACACAGTCA
>CM046382.1:15154517-15173953 GCA_025413485.1 Ficus microcarpa | reverse complement strand
ATTTTCCTGTATTATTGTTCGTTAAATCTTTTTTTGAAGATGGATAAATCCATGTATAATTATTTTTACTACAAATTTCTATGCTTTCACAAGAAGACAAGATAGTATCATTCTTGTTTTAAATAACACGTGGACATTTCATTTCATTAATAAAAGAAAGCCAACTAGTCATCTTTTATGACCAAAATAGTAGAGACACTGGTTTTTAGCTCTACATTAATTTGAAAAAAAACAAGGATGGTCTAATAGCATGAGATTATTAGCGATACTTATTAATTACTAAATATCCGATGGGTTAGGGGTGGTCAAATGTGTGTGACACGAATGCTAGTCCATCGAGCTTATTTTCACGCTGGTTACGTTTTGTAAATAAAAAATACATTTCTAACTTAAAGAAAGCGTATGCTATATGTACATGTGTTTCAACATTCATCATCTTCATACAGTTTCTATTTGGATAGTATTTTTCATAATGTAATTCATTGTAATATTTTATTTAATATAAATTATTCCTTTTTTTATGATCTATATTTCTACCAATATGACAACCAATATGACAGATGCGTCGTTTTAGAGATTAAACTATGTCGTAAATGCAGTTTCTCCACTTAAAGTACAGAAAAATGAAACAACAAACTACATGTTGTTTTAGGATGAACGGACAATAAAGTTTTTACTTTTAATTTTTACTTTTAATTGCAAGAGGACAAATATCATATGGGTATTATCAAGGTTAAAAATTTCACATTTTCATCAAAATTTAAACAAATTTTTTTGTAATTTGGAAGCACGACCATGCGATATGACACACTTTTACTGCAATTTCCTAGTAACTCAAAAGAATACATGATAGTATCATTCTTGTTTTATCTTTTTTTCCAAAAAAAAAAAAAAATGTTTCTTAACGCATTTACCTTGTACTAAGATAAGTTTAAATAATGAAATTATTTTTCATGATTATAATTCTCAATGCATGCTTATCATTACTATAATATGGTAATTTATCAATACACATATTTATCATATACCTATTATTTCAATTGATAACTTTATTTAACATATGTATTACTAACAATTTAGAGTTTTTAAAAGTTTCATTTAAGAATTATATCTGTCAAGATATATTTCTATACATTCTGTAAAATTGACGTCAATTTTCATCAATATCGATATTTCTATAAAATTTTAAAACATATATTTTCATCATTCATCATGTGATTATGAATATCGCTTTACGTTTGCTTTTGAATATCTACGATGGATCTTGATAAATTTAGTAACATTTTTATTTTAATCATAAAAACTGAAAAGTGAAATGAAAAGGTGGTTGTATGCATAGTCTAACAGTAAATTCACACGTGATTTTGACGGTAAGGTATACAGAGTTCAAATCTCTCACCCCGTATTTGATAATAAAAAGTAAAATATATTGCACACTCTATTTTATAGATAGTTCGAAGCAGCATCGATCTTTATTTTCAGTTTTTGAATTACACAATTAAATTGAAATTGAAATAGCTAACGTGAAGGACTAGGTACTAATGCTAAATATGTTTTAATCCCTATTAAAAAAAAAAAAAAAATCCTGATGCAAGCCCTAACATTAAAAGAATCCCCCCTTTGCGTTTTCTTTACACAATCACATAAATACCCGATGCTACAAAGAACTGCCCCTTTATGTTTTAGTTACCCATATGCTACTTTGCCTACTTTTTGGTTGGTTTGCTTGCTGTTGCCCCTGTGACTCATGTCCGTACATGGCTCGAGCAGTAGGTTGGTGATTTTGTGAAGCTTGCTTTCCATTGTTTTTTGTCGTTTTCGTCTCTTTGGTGAGATGCATTCTTTGGCACTAGGCTGCGAAGACATTTTAGTTTTTTTTTTTTTATTTTTATTTTTATTTTTCAAGTAAAAATAAAATAGATTATCAATTTTTGATTTCACTAATTGTTTGTGCTTTAAGCCCTCCCCAACATGCATATTTATAGACACAAAATTAATTGTAAAATGTATGGTAAAAACCAATACAATTTTGATTCATTTTTTATAGGTTAATTAATTTCTCAGAAAATTTCTAATTCACTCGCGTGTAAGGAAATCCCTCGCCATCATTATCAATGTTATTAATTTCTTAGAAAATATTTAGGCACTTCAAATTATAGGTCAAGAAGCAATATACATTTTACGTTTTATGTGGCTAGGTTATCACGGTTATCAGACGTGATGTATATATCGTTATAAAGTGGGTATTAGTTATCAAATTCCACCCAAATTTTATATAATTTGATATATACATATGCATAAATATTCGGGACAAATCCTATTTGAAATGGATGGTGGTATTCGTTATATATAGCTAGGCTCAAAACTCCGAAGTGTGTTGGATAATAAGTTGAAATGAATTAACAGTACTGAATTCTAGGTTATCTAATATATTGATGATTAGTTAATATAATATTGATGTAAGAAATTCCGTATTTACAGCGTTACATTAATACAACAAAGAATTCTATCTTAGTTTTTTCTTCTTTCTTTAAAAAAAAAAAAAAAAAAAGAGCCAAAAAGCCAGTTTGGACCATGGAACATATATAATAATGATTTTTTAAAAAAAATCAGGAATCATCAACGTTTATTTTTATTTTTTGGTTTGGAGATGAGAGTAAAGATTTTATTTATAATATTTTTTTTGTGCGATAGTCATATATAGAATTACTGTTCAACTATACATGTTATATATACCATTCTACATATGCAATTGAAGGGAAATTATTGAGGAACATCGTTTTAAGTTGTAACTTCTAAGGTTAAATTATTTTGAAAAGCATTCAACTTCCGGTAGCTAGTTTTTTCAAAAATTTAATATTTCAATTTTCAAATTACAAGCAACCAAATTGGCTTCCCATTCTTATATATAGAGGTAGTTTTTCTGGACCTTTCGTTTTTCCTTAGAGAGTCAAATCTTTCTCATAAAGCAATTGATAGGTACGTGTTCAAGATATTATCGTTTGAATTTATATTTTGCTTATAATTAAATTTTCAAATATTTTTGTTCCGTTATTTTCCACAAGTCATTCATGCGGTAACACATAAATTTTCTGTTCATGGACGTTTGACGAAACTTAGTCATTGAGTCTTCAAATTCCAGACTTTTTCCTCGTATTTGATTAAAAGCACGTGGAGTTTGACCTTGCTTCCGTACTTGTTGGGCCGCCGGTCTTTAATGTTTGTACATATATAGAGAGAGTTGTTTAATCGATTTCTTGATTTATACCATTAATAAGAGTTACTGATTTAATTGTTGGATTAATTTTTAAACAATCTGATTTATAATTAAAATAATTATATAATGTATGTTGTAAATTTTTAATATAGATATTCATAAATTAAATTGTTAAAATAAATGGTCCTATCATAAAAGCTCTTATTTAAATTTATTAGAGAGAAAATCGGATTCTTGGTATGATAAGTTAAAACTAAAAGGAAAGCACGAGAAAATCTACATGTAAATTTGGGGTTACATAAGCTGACACGGCCAGTTCACGTTGAATTCGCAGGAATTCAACGTGTTTAGTTGTAACATTAATATTCAATATTTTAGACCAATATATGTGGTAATTTCTTCTTCTTTTTTTCCACTCAGAATTGGTTTTTAATTTTTTGCTTTGATATCTTTAAATAATATAATAGTAGTAATAAAAATTAATCCTATTTTGATATGTCTTAAATGATACTTAACAAAATCATATGAGTTATCAATAAATTCAGATATTAAAATAAAGAAAAAATAAATTAAACTACATTTCAAAATTTTTTTTAAATGACGTGATATATTATTATTGATTAAAATGTAAAAATTAACAGAAGATCTTAATATTTTTTATTTACCACCACAGATTCCATTCAATTAATGCAGTAAATTATCGTATATTCACATCCTAAAAAAAATAATAATATTGACATTTAATTTCTTATTGACGTCATTGGGAAAATAATAATTAAATCTGAATGCATAATATCAGTACTTACACTTACAATAGACACGCGCGCGCACACACACCTGTCCCTTAATGTAAAAGCAATAAAAATTAAGTTTATGCTATTTGCCTATTCAAACACAAGAGTTAGGTAACCTAATAAATTCGAGGAACTTTTGTTACTGCTTCCTTTGGTAAAAATATTCCAAACCAAAATGAATTCAATCGAATTTTTTTTTTAAATAATTTATATCTTTCTTATCTATTTTTTTTGCTCTACTTGTTCGACTTAATATTTGACAAGTAATTAAGAGAAAGTTAACAGAAAGATACCCAATGCAATTTCCAATTAAGACTATGGCTGAAATTTGAAAGTTAAATAACCAAAAATTATCGTCAAAGTCTGGAGAAACCCAATTACACGGTGAAACTCATGAAATTTATCCGCAGATTTCTACCAATATATCAAGTTCCAACCCCAGGACAAGACTGATTTATATCTATAATTTGCTTGATATTATATATATATTACATATGTTTGAGGAAGAAAAAGTTTCTAAAATTTTTAGTTCTGTAAGCGTATTGGATAATTATGAGTAAAAATGAATTAACAATGAATTAATTAAGGTATTACCATAAAATTATGATTGTTCGAGTCATAATTTTACATTACTCTAAAATATAATTCATAGTCTAACTTCTCACGCCACCACAAAAAAAAAAAAAAAAAAAAAAAAAAAAAAAAAAAACCTACAGGATCGATATTGTATCTAATATATTCATTAAAATGGCGACAGCAAAGCCAGTTGGCCCAGGAGAAAAATGTACATTGTCCGTTTATTTATTAATTTATTTTTTGAGTTATCAACCATTATTTAATTTGTCTCCTTAACTTACATGTCATCATACATACACAGTTGAAGAGAAATTATTGTGGAAACATCGTCTTAATCCAGGTTACTTCAAGTAAGCCCAAGATATATGTTTTATATATATTCAGCAAAAAGATGTATATTGATATATACATATATACATACATACATATATATATATATAAAGGCCAAAATACTTGTAAAATTCATTCAACTTCGAGGAGTTAACTATAGTATTTTCAGAAATTCTATATTTCAATTTCCACATTAATTACAAGCAACTGAATTGGCTTCCCATTGATATAAGTTAATTTTACCCTGAAAAAAAAAAAAAAAAAACTCTGAAATTTCGAATATGATCAATGTTCATACCTAATTGAGTCCTTGGAGAAATTTTCAGTAATATTTTAATTTTATAGACCCTGATGATGCTTAACGGCTATATAGCTTGATTTGGAGTCAGTTATATGTACATTCAAGCCCGCCCAAGAAAGAGAGATCAAGGTTTATTGAGAAACCCAATATATATATATATATATATATTTTTCTTGCTTGAGACTCTCTATATATATATTGTTGATGACGACCTTCAACCACTACATGGTCTAAAAAATTCGAAGAACTTTTGTTCCTCATTCTTGGTGAAGCTAAAAATAATATAAAAAATATGAATTTGAATGGTTTCTTTCTTAAACATCTTCCATATCTCCCTTGGGCTTGACAAGTAATTTATCGTAAGAAAAAGTTAACAGAAAGATACCCATTGATGATCAAAGCAATATCAAATACAAATCTAAGAAGAAAAGAAATATATAATTAACTTATATACCAGTTTTAAAATATATTTGTATATTTAGACGAACTTTGAAAGTGAATATTTAAGTCTGCAAAGTCTAACGAAATCGAATTTCACGGTGATGTATTGAAGTGGGTATGAGTTCTCAAATCCACCCCAGAGGGGTACTTAAATTTCTATATAATTTCATATGACACGACAGTACGATATATATATCTATGACATGTATATACATTATATATAGTCAAAGATCCTTAATAATAGTATCGTGAATTGAGGAAGAAACTGTCAGATGTTTAGTGGAACTTTCAAGAGCAGGAAAAAACCTGGGAACTAGCTAGCTAATCTCAAAACTTATATATACGTTGAATAAATCAACAATTTATCTAATATATTGATGATTAGTTAATATAATGTTGATGTAGGATAATTCAGTAATTATAGCGTTACATTAAGACAACAAAGAATTCTATCTGTTTTCTTTTTTTTTTTTTTTAAATGAGCCAAAAAAGTCAGTTAAACCATGGAACATATATAATTATTTTTTAAAAAACCATGAACGTTTTTTTTATTATTTGAATTTGGGGATGAGAATAAAGATTTGAAATTTACATCTCCTCACATATTAAATTACCGTTAAACTGTACACATTACATATATCATTCTATACATGTGATTGATCAGAGAATTATTGAGGAAACATCGTTTCAACTTTTAAGAGGTCAAATTATTTGTGAAGATAGCATTCAACTTCCAGGAGCTTGTATTTTCAAAATTTTAATACTTCAATTTTCGAATTACAAGCAACCAAATTGGCTTCTCATTTTTATATATAGAGGTAATTTTTCCTAAACTTTCGTTTTTCCTACAAGAGTCAAATCTTTCTCATTTTCGTAATATGGGTAAGTTATCTTCATCTGTATTCTTTGAAACATAAAAGCTTGATAGACCACCTGTTCAAGATATTATCGTTTGAATTTATTTTGCTTATAATTAATTTTTAAATATTTTTGGTCCCTTATTTTCCACAATTCATTCGTGTATTAACACATAAATTTTCTGTTCATGTACGTTTGACCAAAATTAGTAATTGAGTTCAAATTCCAGACTTTTTCCTCGTATTTGATCGAATGCACGTGGAGTTTGACCTTTGCTTCCCTACTTGTTGGACCACGGGTCTTTAATGTATGTATGTATGTGTGTGTATATATATATATTGGGAGAATTTCTCCATCGATTTCTTATTTTATACTATCATTAGGAACTATTGATTTAATCATTGGATTAATTTTTAAACGAATAGATTTTTAATTAAAGCAATTCCATATTGCATACTGTAAATTTTTAATGTAAACAATAATAAATCAAATTGTTAAAATAAGGGTCCTATCATAAAAGCTCTTACATAAATTTATTTGAGAGAAAATCGGATTCTTCATATTGATGAGTTAAAACTAAAAGGAAAGCACCAGAAAATCTACACATAAATTTAGGGTTACATAAGCTGACATGGCCAGTTGTTCAGGTTGAATTCTCAGGATCTCAACATGTTTAGTTGTGACATATATGTTCATATTTTAGACCAAGCAACGTTCGCAACAAGTATTCTTACAGCTTGCAATGCAAAATTCAAAGTTCAAACGACTT
Organism: Ficus microcarpa; assembly: GCA_025413485.1. NCBI lineage: Eukaryota > Viridiplantae > Streptophyta > Magnoliopsida > Rosales > Moraceae > Ficus > Ficus microcarpa. The sequence continues at coordinate 15,166,667 of CM046382.1, read as the reverse complement.
AATATATATATATATATATATATATTTTTTTTCTTGTTGATTTAAATTAATATTTACATAATATCCTTTTCCGTTTGTCTTATATTTCACAAAATTTTGGGCACTCGAAGCAATTTCTTAATTTGACGTGCGTATATGATTTGCTTATTTACGTGTATGTATAGACTAGTTGAATATATATATATATATATATATATATATTTTGAAAGGACCAGTTGAACATATCAAATCTGTTTCTTGGTAAAACCAAGGAAGAAAAAAAAAAAAAAACAACAAATTCAAGTGGGTTTTTTCCTCATGCGTTCGACTTTGACAAGTAATTCATGAGAAAGTTATCAGAAAAACACCCATTGATTAATGCAATGTCAAATGCCAATCTAAGAAGAAAAGAAATCTATAACATGTAAACAATTATCTAATATAAATATATATGAACTTTGAATGTTAAATATGTTGCCAAAGTCTAACGAAATCCAATTACACGGTTATTATACCCTGTCACGGGTTAAAATTTTGTATAATTTGCTTGATATCTATTTTATATGTAATCATGTAGATATTCAAGATATCATTAATATATAATAATATTACTAGGAAGAAACAGTCGGATATGTTTATAAGTTCATCAAGTTTAGGAAAAAACTCTGGGAAAAGAGTACTCTAAAACCTATCAATTCTGCAAGCACGTATTAATGGATAAAAATTAATTTAATTATCACTATAGAAACCAAAGTGTTGTGTATATGTAAATGTGATGTTTAATCAATGTATTATGAAAGCTAATTCAATATTGATTTACAAGGAACCAACAGTAGCACTTTTCTCCCTTAGCGGCTTCACTCAGCGTCAACTGTTTAATGCATTTCTATTTATATTTGTCCAAAACAAGCTAGCGGAACTGGTAAATTTGCTAGATTTGTTCCCAGACTTTTTGCTGCTCTTGAAACTGTTGAAAAATAAAAGATCCCTTTCTTCCATAATCATGATAATATAATTTAGGATCTTGAGTATACACCTATACAAATATATATATATATATATTAATAAAATTTATCGGTTCCCATCCCTGGGGTAGAATTTGATAACTTGTAGGTAATCTCCTCAAATCTATCGCAGGGTATATAATTGTGTAATATTGAATCTCCTTATACTTTGACGAGATATTTTAACTAATTTTAAAGTTCATAAATACATCTTATATAATAGTTATACATACATATATATATATATATAGTCAATCCATAGGAAGATATCAGGAAGATGTACTTGAAGCGGTAATTCAAAGTTTGAATAAATAATTTGAACTTTGAAATGCAAAGCTGTAAATTAAAAATAAATAAATAAATAACTGATTGAGAGACGCTTTGATCATTTTGAAGGGTTTCATTTCATTTGTTTCGAAAGTTTCCAACTATTTCACACAACACAACTCATGACAAGAAGATATCCATATAATTTTTATTTGCTGATTTATTATTAATATTATTATCATTATATATGAGATTAAAGTTTAACCGGCACAGCCCATTAAGAATCTTAAAAACAAGCAAAGTCGTGACTAGCTCGTAATTATTTAATATATTAAATTCACATAAAATCTTTAATGAACGATTTTAGTATTATTTTTTCCCCTTCTTTTCCAATAATTATAACTTTTTGTTCAGCATTTGCGAACTTACTAGTGTTTGGTCCTCAAAATTTCAGAGTTTTTCCTCATATTTTGTTTAACGTAGTACGTACATTGAGTTTGGCGCATTTGCTTATTTCCTTGTGTCGCTAAACATGGACGAGGGTCTTCGAAGACTTTTTTTCTTTTATTATTAGTATTATTATTATTATTAATTATTATTTGTATTGTTAGTACCGATTGATCCCCAAGCTTTTTTTTTTTAATTTTATTTTATTGAAAGGTCCCTAAACTTGTAAAAAAGTTGCAAAGGAATCCTTTGCCCTAACAGACGTTAAAATTAATGCAATGAAACTGTTACAATTCCAGGGTAATAAAGTAAATTCACATTAGATAATAAAACTTAAAAAAAAAAAAAAAACCAAATCTCTCCTGACATTTTACCCAGATCACAATTTTTCCCAAACCCAGGAAAACTCCAAACCAAAATTTTCCATCTGCTTCCCCCAACCGCCAAAAGCCTCTCCTCCGGTGAGCCTACCCTATGCCGTGGACGCGGAGAATCCATCCTCGTCAAGATCCCGAGCAGCCACGAGCCTCTCCGTCGCGAGGCAGGGCAGTTGCGAGATTGAGCTCACCGTCGCGAACCTCCCTAGCGTGGACCCAGAACTGCCGCCGATTTCATGCGAACCAAGAGATCCGCCGGCGCCGGACTCCACGCGAACCAAGAGATCCACCACCGCAAGTTCGCAAGCAAGAAGAACAAGAAGAAGGCGAGATTAAGCTCGCTGTCGCGAAGCTCCCTAGAGCGGACCCAGATCTGCTGTCGCCGGGACTCCAGCGAACCAAGAGGTGGGCGAAACTTCCACCACCGAAGAAGAAGAAGAAGAAGCAGCAGCAGCAGCAGCAACGAGTTTTCTTGGACCTTTTAATTTTTTCGTTCTTTTAGCTGATCTGGGAAAGGATTTTTGTGTATGGTTAGGGCTGGTTTTGATGTTTGACTTTTTTTGAGTAGATATTCTTTCGGTGCGTGCATGGTAGAATGAAAGAAAATAGAAGATTAATGTCGCGTTGACTAGGATGTATTTTTATTTGATTTTTTAAAGGTTATTATAGTAAATTCATATATAAGGATTTCCTGTACTTTTCCGTTTAATAACTGACCGTGGTTAGGATTTGACCTCTTTTTCTCATTTTTTATAAGTTTAAGGACCTTTCAATTAAAAAAGAAAAAAAAAAGAAGTTAAAAATCAATCAGCTCCTTGTTAAGAATTTAGGGACTATTATAGCAATAGACCCTAATAATTATTATTTTTGTATGTACTTTGACAATTTTCTAAAGTTATCAAATGAGAAAATTTAAACTTTACAACTTATATGTACATGGTGGAATCATAAATGTAAAATTACTATTAGATTATACATGTAATTATTAATTATGCTTCTCGCAAACTAAATTCAATTATTGTAGAGTTAAAACCATAAAAAAAAAAAAGTAACATTACTGACATTTAATTTCTTATTGACACCATCTGAAAAATATACAATGTTAATCAAATTACCTAAGTACATATATTCACACTTATATTTGTTTTCTTTCCTTTAAAATAATCAAATTAAGTCTAAGTTATTTGTCTATTCAAACACACAAACTTTGTATCCAATGGCTAGTAATCCCCTATGAAATTTCCCTCATTTTGCATGGAAGTTATAGCGTTTCTTGTATTTACATATGTATCTGAATTAAAAAGTTACAGAAAAAAAAAAAGAATCAATTAAAAAAAATTTGCCTATAAAAATATCCAAAAATAGCACAGGCCATCTCTCAAAAGAAAAGCAAAAAGAGAGAGAGAGAGAGAGAGAGAAGAAAAGAATAGCACAGGCTATAATCTAGTAGTTCATCTTTCCCCCCAAAAAAAAAAAAAAATGCCTGGCTCTCAACCAACTGCTAAAGATACTGTAGGGGTAGAGTCGAAAGGAAACAATAATGGAAGCAAAACGGGTCAAGGTGGTTCCCAGAGCGCCCAGGCCAGTGCAAAGGACATGTACGCACCACCAAAGAAGAAATGAACCAAAAATTGAAAAATGGTTTAGGCTACTACTTATCATGAACATAATAATTATAAAATCAGTCATACGTTGTGTGTTTTTTAAATATGTAGTCGGTTTTCTCTTCCATCTCTAGTTTTTCTCTTTTATATATATATTTATGGCCTATGTATGTAAAAAATCATATATACATATACACAAACATATGTGTGTGTGTATATATATATGCATATACGGTACGTAGTTGTAGAATTAATTATGATCCGTATGGTGGGCAACTACTTATTTGCAATATGTTTGTATGGGGGCTTCTGGTTATTGTTTATATATTAGTTGTTTGTCTCTTTGTAGTATGTGATTGTGAATAAATAAGAACAGCATTTGTATATTTTTATATTTGTCCGCTTATTTGTCTTACATATATACATGCAAACAAATTCTTAATTATATATATATATATATATATTCTCCTTTCATACATATATAGGGATTGAGAACATAAAAGAAACAAAATAGTTACTATTTTCATAGTTGAGAATATATATATAAAAGAGACAAAATAATTATATTCTGAAGCATTTGTTGTCTATTTTCTAGTACAAAATAATATTTATTCCTGCAAATAAAGACAATAATAAGGTGCCAATATGGTTTGACTAGGAATGTTGTTAACAAAAAATAAATAAATAAATATACGGAAGAATTAGATAATTATATCAGATAATATATGCTAGGATGGGAATATAAAGAACAAAGGGTAGGCTATTGATTTAAAGAATATGCACACAAGCTTAATGAAGTTTTCATGATCTTGAAAGACAGCCATGTCCTCTTTCGTATAATGCGTTTTTTATTTTTGGCCTTTTGTTATATTTGTTCTCCTTCTTCGCATACGACAACAAGTATTTCGTTTTTAATTTGTTTTTTGTTTTCTTATATTCGACGACAAGTATGTTGTTTTTTGTTTTGTTTTTTACTCGTCAACAACGTCGTCGTCTTCGTCTTCTTCTTCTTCCTCATGTCCTATTTTCGTATATGACAACATTTTTTTTTTTTTTTTTTGGTTTTGTTTTTTGCTTTCCAACGTTGATTATTAGGCGCTTTTTGGTGTGAAGGTTCAAACACTATAATACAATTCAATTTTTGTTTATTTCCCTCAATTTTGCAATTCACATAGTTTTATAACTCGAAATTTAAAAGTTCATAACTTTATATAGACAAGTCCAAATGAGATATTTTTTCTAATTATATAAAAGTTCGAGATGAACAAAACAAGCTTCATATTGATTTTTTTTTCCGAATATATTTCAAGTTTTTACACTTTTAATTCTAACAATTCAAATGCCTCAATAAACGCACAATCAGTTCAAACTCAAATTCTACAATCCAAACCTTAGCACCAAATGCATGCAAAATGATTGGCAAACTATGAATGTTAATTACCTTTTAATTTTGACGTTTAAGATCCTTATCGTTTTCTCAATTAACTTCCATTATAGAATATTAGACTACAACGATTGTCAAGGATCTTAAAGTATAAGATCCTAAATATGAAAATTAAAATCCTAGGATCTAAACAAACTACATGTCGTTTTGAATTGGGTGGTAAAAAATTGAATGATGACATTTTTAACGGGTACAATAAGGAAAATGCTATCCAATATTCATTTATATTCAAAAATCAGATATACTATTCTATTAATAAACGACAATAAATATGCAGGCTATTAACAATGTCTATATAATTAATCATTTTAATTTATCATGATAGAAACTACCGATGACTTGTATAACTAAAAAAAACTACCGATGACGTGTGTTATTTTCACATAACGTAATGAAGTCAACATGTAAGACATTAAAAAAAAAATGCTAATACTTGTCTGTCTAAAGTTTTAAAGATTAACTGTCAGATGTGGTCTAAATATTATTACATCCGTATGTTTAAATATTAATTCCAAGTTAAAACAAAAAATTATTCACCACTCAACTTGGTATAAAAAAAAAAAGAATAAAATTGAAATCACTAACCATATTCATAATTAAATAGTCTACTTTTTCTTTTGAACTTGTAAATATAAATTAATTATAAAATTAAACAACTAACTAGTAACCATATGTTTTTAATAAATTAAAATACAACAAAAGTGCACTAAAATCACATGTCCTTTGTTGATAAAACGGAAACAAAATTTTGACTTTTTAAACACGAACGACTCATTCCTAACGTAAAACGACAACTCGTTTGTCATTCCATGTTTTTTTTTTTTTTTTTTTTTGAAAAGAGAAACCAAAATACAAGATAGAAGGGGAAAAAAATAACTACGCTTGGAATATTTATTCCATTTAATGAATTAATTTTTTAACAGTTCAATTTAAGACTTTAATTTAAATGAATAATTTTGATGATAGACTACTTTTTTTTCCTTAGAAAAAAATTGTACTATGTTAATGGATTAAATTTTAATAAAAATATTTCAATATTTCTAGTTTAAGAGGGAATGATTATATGTCTCATACAGTAAACTTTAACACAAACATCCAAAGATCGAACAATCAAAAATTGAACATAATAATTAAAAAATAATTCATACTGATAGTAAGAAAATAAAAGAAAAGGCATTTAAAAAAAAAAAAAAACATCTGTGGTTATCAGGAATGTCTAGCAATAGTCTCTTACCTGACTTCACCAAAAGCAAATGCAGATTTCAAATATCCCACCTAAAGAATCTGTTTGTTTGGAGGGAGAGATGAAGGGAGGGAGAAGGATGGAGGAAGAGGGATGAAGGGAGAGTAAATCTCTTGTTTGGTTAGAAGGAGGAGAGGAGGGAAAGAAGAGAAGGAGGGAGGAGCTCTCTTCTTGGGCCCACAAAAGTCCTTAAATTAAACATCCCCTAATCAATCCTCGACTTATTAATTTGTCCCATTATTTTTATTTGCTAAATTTTATTTTGAAGATGGATAAATCTGTGCATAATTATTTTTACTACACATTTCTATGCTTTCATAACAAGACAACATTCTTGTTTTTTTCCCCTTCAGATTTAATGTAGATATTAATCAAATTGTCTAAACGTAAGTTTTACTCTATTTATGTTTTGAATTATTTACTTGTGATCAATTGTATTCTTATCAATTAATATTATATGATCACTTATTAACATGATCAATATGTTTATGATCAAGAGGTTTACTACTTTGATGAATAACTTCATTCAATTTTATATATTATTAACTATGTACTGTTTTTAAGACTTTCATTTACGAATATAATTTTGCATGTCAAGAAACATTTTTGTAATGCCAAGTTTTATCATAGATATTTTCGTAAAACAATATTTTCATCCTTCGTACATCATTTTACCTTTGCTCTTGAATATCTATCAGACCCCAGACAAACAAACCATGAATCCGTGATAAATTTAGTAACAATTTCATTTTAATAATAAACAAAAACTAAGAAAAGAGAAATGAAGAGGTGGTTGTAGGTATAATTTAGTGATAATTGCACCTGAAATTTGATTAGGTATAGATTTCGAATCCCTCACCCTCATATTCAAAAAAAAAAAAAAAGAAATGATAATTTCTCTTACAAGTATTTGTAGCGGATACACGTTTAGTTTTAATGTCTTAAATAGTGTTTAATCAATCACAAAATTATTTTATGTCATTTAATGAAGTGAAATCTTATATCATAAAAAAATCAGTTATAAAGCCACCAAAATCTTTTAAATAACATGTCGTGAAGTGATATTATTATATAGACACCATAAAAAATTATAGAGAAAATGTGCATGAGACCATTTGTGTCAATTTGTTTAACAATTGGAAACTTTCGAACAAATGAAACGAAGCTTCAAATGATCAAAGCGTGTCGCAACAAGTATTCTTATAGCTTGCAATGCAAAATTCAGAGTTCAAACGACTCAAAATATAGATATATATTTTTTTTCTTATTGATTTAAAATTAATATTTACATAATATCCTTTTCCATTTGTCTTATATTTCACAAAATTTTGGGCACTTGAAGCAATTCCTTAATTTGACGTGCGTCTATGATTTGCTTATTTACGTGTACGTATAGACTAGCTGATTTTTTTTTTTTTTGGTTGAAAAGATTGGCTGAACATATCAAAACTGCTTCTTGGTAAAACCAGGGAAGAAAAAAAAAAAACAACAAATTTGAGTGATTTTTTCCCTTATACATTTGACTTTGACAAGTAATTTATGAGAAAGTTAACAGAAAGACATCCATTAATCAATGCAATATCAAATACCAATCTAAGAAGAAAAGAAATCTATGACATATAAACAATTATATATTATAAATATATATGAACTTTGAATGTTAAATATGTCGCCAAAGTCTAACGAAATCCAATTACACGGTTATTATACCCTGTCACGGGTTAAAATTTTTTATGATTTGCTTGATATCTGTTTTGTACGTTAGCACTTAGATATTCAAGATATCATTTAAGAACTAATAATATTACTGAGGAAGAAACAGTCAGATATGTTTGTAAGTTCATCAAGTTTCGGAAAAAAGTCTGGGAAAAGAGTACTTTAAAGCCTATCAGTTCCACAAGCGTGTATTAACGGATAAAAATTAATTTAATATTTATCACTATAGTAAAGTGTTGTGTACATGTAAATGTGATGTTTAATCAATATATTATGAAAGATTATTCAATATTGATTTAAAGGTCCAATTAAGTGTAAGGTTGATACAGCAAAAAATTCTATCTTAATTAGCTTTAAAAAATTCAGCAATTAATTAAAATTGTACCGGTAAAGCCCGTTCAATCATGAGAAAGTTCAGTGACATATATAAAGATACATATTTTATATATATTGAGTTATCAACCTTTATTATTTAATTTTTCACCATCATCTAACATTCAACCTACGCAATTGAAGAGAGATTATTCATGAAATTAAACTAAGAACTAGGTGCGTTTGAAACTCCAACTCTAATTAAAGTTTTGGAGTTTTTTTTTTTGGTCAAACTTTTCACAACTCAAATTCATTTTTTGCATCTCTTTTCTCTTTTCTCTCTTCTTTTTTGCTGCATAATTTTCTTATTTGAAATCGAAATAAGATGATTCTTGTGTCTAAATGCTCACAACAACGAGAGTAACAAAATAAGAGATATATTACATTTTTTTTTGTTTTGTACTACATTTAGGGATGTTATACTTTTTAAATATCATGGTTCATTTTTAATTTATCTTTCAATCAAACACAACTTTCCAAACATAATTAACTCATTTTCATTAAAAAAAGAAAAAGAAAAAAAAACCTCCATAATATAAGGTCAAATTTTCGATAAAAAATGTTAAACCTTCAGGAATATTTTCAGAAATTTGATATTTCCTATCTTGATATTTTCTTTCAAATTATTACAAGCAACCAACTTAACTTTCCATTCTAACAGGGCTAAATCTATTTTTGCCTGAACTTTCTTTTTCCTTACAAATCTTTCTTAAAACAAATATTATGAGAGATATTTGATATATACCACCGTTGTTAAGCACTGTAATTAAGTAATAGAAACACAATTGAGAGTAAGTAAAATTAAACTTCTGAATAATTAAGATATATATAACACAATAACAGCTAGCTTATTAATTAATTAGTGATCAGTAACTAGTTAATACATAGATAACAACTCCAACTATCTTCAACGCCTAATAATAATTCTTCAATGTTGTTTTTTTTTTTTTTTTTTTCCCCTTCTTCTTCTTTTTCCCCCCTTTTTTCCCTTTAGTCGTTCATGTAGTGACCATCAACTTTCTGTCCAAACCTTAATTTGCCGAACTAATATTTGATGAGCCAGACTTTGAATTTCCTCCCTTTTTTTTTTTCTTTTTTTGCTAAATGAATTTCCTCGTATTTGATCGAACGCACATGGAGCTTGACCTTTGTCTCCTTACTTTTGGCCCAAGGGTTCAAAAGAGAAAGAGATAAATGACATATACGTGTGTGTGTGTATATTTACGGTAGTTAAAAAAATAAATAATATATTTATAAAAATATTGAAATAAATAACATATTTACCAACAAATTTATTTTACTAAGAGTTTTTATTTGTTAGTAAAAACAATTTCGTAAATATGTTATTTACTTATTTTAGCTTCGTAAATATACAACTAATTACCATACATATTGAGTGTTAAATCGGCATGTACCACGTAATTATGTTTATAATATATATATTTGTTTAATAAATAATTGATATTAGATTGTTTCTTTTCTAAAGAGAGAGAAAATTGCATATTCGTATTGGTCAATGGTCAGTTACTTGTCAAAAATATCAGTCTAGTCTGTTAAGAATATCTTTTTGGGGAAATTTCTTGTTATGTTTAATAGACCTTGATGATATTTAATTAATTATTGTGTTTATATTATACATACACACACATACAGCTTGGCTTGATTTGGTCGGTCAAATGCAAGGATTGAAAAATCGATATTCTCACCGATGTTTTCGTTAAAATTTTGTATTTTAGAAGTACCGATATGAAAACATGGGTTGTATCTTTTCTGTAGAATATATCTATGAAATTTCCATAGAAATTTCTGTAAATATTTAATTTTTACGAAATATCAATTTTCCAACTGATGAAAGAGTGGTATTCTGTAAGGAGGGCAAACTCCATTGAGGCACTTTTTTCTATTATAATAATAATTAAACAAACTCTCGATAGAGCAATTTTTTTAAAAAATTATTAAATAATTTAGTGGTGAATAATGATATCTATATGTATATGATTGATGAGCACCTTTATGTCATTGTAGCGTAATTTTTTAATTTCGACACTTATAGTTCCGGCCAATAAAAATTTAATATGATAATTATAAAATATATTATTTTGCTGATAGAGGAAAAGCAATGTACCGTACCATAGAAGTAGCCATATGTGTAAGCCATAAGCAACATTTTTTTAAGGATAAAAGAAGCCATTTAAAAAATGATAAAAGAAACTACTGACTGTGGTCTTCCATATGTGTAAGCGATAAGCAACATTTTTTAAGGATACAAGAAACTATTTATAAAAAATGATAAAAGAAACTACTGACTTTGGTGTTTTTCATAAAACGAAAGAAAAATATGTAATAAAAGGATGTGTATATTATGAAATTAAATAACCAACTTGAGATACTTATTAAACAATATTTGTCGTATAATTCGTTGTATATACATGTATTGGTGTATACTCAATTATATAATAATTCGATGTGTACATATATAGATATATAACAACTAATATATAATACTATGTTATATATACGTTCTCCTTAGACTTTGGCGACATATATATGTAACTTTCAAAGTTCATATATGCATATTTGATATATATATATATATGTTAATCCCTTTGACATGCATTGCTATCGATGTTTATATTTCTGTTAACTTTGTCCTAATTATAAATTAATTAATTAAGGCCGAACACATAAGGCAAATGGAAGTTTAATTAAACAGTAATTCAAATGTTCTTCGTTATTAGATTACGTGTAGATCGTCATTCTCATCCTTATACATGATCGTGTACTCCAAATGCAGTCTATACACGTTAATATATAAATTCCAAATTAAACAAATAAATTAATTCAGGAATAGTGGATTCTATAAAACGATAGAAATTTTAATACATTTTCATTCGGTTGGATTCTATAAAACGATAGAACAGTGGTTGTTTTTGTGTTTAGTCTCCTTTTTCAAGTGAATTTTGATTCTTTAGGCAATTTTCATTGTATTTTCATTTTTTTTTTCAATTAGTTTTATGTTAGATGGGTAAATGATGAGTGTGCTGAGAGGTACCAATATATTCAGAATATCTTTATGCATCTACTGATTTATATCACCACCACTTATAAAAAAGAAAAAATCCGTAACAAGATGGGAAGATGTATTTGAAGTAGTAATTCAAATTTTTAACGAATGGTTTTGAACTTCGAATTTTGCAAAACGCGCGTGTTGATCATATGAAGCTTCATTTCATTTGTTCGAATAGAGTTCCAAAATGTTAGACGACACATTGGCACAAGGGGCAAATAAGTAAATATAGCATTCCACAATAAACCGTTGAAGTAAATAATGAGTTTTAAAAATATCTAAAATAAATAATAAAAAGCGACGACGATAGTAACAAAGCAACTGAACATATCTAACACTTCCCATTCAGTTCTTGCCCATCTAATCAAATTTAGGAGTACATTCCTGAGTGGAAACATGTGAATCCCTAAGTTGAATCCCTTATGCCTCTACTTTGTCATACCACTAGATTCCGTCAGTCCATTATTAACTTCTAGATTCTTTTTCAAGCTCACATATTATTAGTTGTTGTATGAATGTAATGCTTAATTAGACCAAGTAAATACTCAATAAATTAGATTAGCAAAAATACTGAATAATTAGATTCATTCATAATATATTAACTAATAATCATATTAGATCATGTAATTT
>CM046382.1:15133869-15154417 GCA_025413485.1 Ficus microcarpa | reverse complement strand
GAGAGAGAGAGAGAGAGAGAGAGAGAGAGAGATAATTAAATTTGGCCGTAGAAGATATATAGTTTCTGTTGGGTAGTTTCCTTGTTTATATTATATATTGAACTAAACTTATTGTATTAGCATATACAATTAGCAGTGATATATATAATATATTTTGTTATATTCAGAAATCTAAAGCAGATGTCCTTTGTTCAAAGGCCGTACAAATAAAAACGTAAATGGACAAACTGTTCAGATTATAATTTATAAATGGGAAATCCAAGTGTTCCATATAATGGTCATGTCCCTATTAGCCTAGTTTTATATTGTCGTGTTTTAAGCTGGCATGCAACTACTTGTGCGGCTGCCTGGCTTCATGTTTATATGCATGCAAGTTGCAACTTATTCAGAATCACTTTTGGGTAGAATTGACAAAGTTCAAAAATGATTTTAAAGTATGAATTAAGCTGATTACTCTTTATTATATCATTTCTTGATTCTTCATTAAGATAAATTATTCCCTGTGATGAGGTATGACAGTTCAATATTAAACCTTTTTTGTACATGGTTAAATTTCTCAAGATTTGAGTTTGAAGTCTCTCCCATTACACAGTCAGTTATTTAAGCTTGGGATCTAACGCAACACTCCCCCATCTTTACTAATTGGGCGAGCACCAAGTGAATCGTAGAACACAACTCAAATATGCGCTGCTCGTCATATAGGATATTTAGTATTGATGTGCTTAAATTTGCCATTTTTGACTACTTACTTCCTTAAATTTTAATTTTGACGATTTACCCCCTATTGCGATGTACCCCTATATATTAACTTGAAGATTTAAAATGATGTTTTGTATTAGATTTGGAAACTTTTTTTGTTAGAATGGGATTTTCTGTTTTCATAATAATATACCAGGTTCATAATTAATTTAACGGGAAATTATTTTATAGGGGTACATTCCAACAATTTAACAAATTCATGGGGTAAATTATCAAAATTAAAATTTATGAAGCACATTACCAAGGTGTGTCAATTTAGGGGACGTTAGTGCTACCATACACCCAACATATAAGCTAAGCATGTGTTTGGACATAATGTTCAATTCAATCCAAATCAATTCATTTTTGTCCTTATCTAAAAAGTCAACATAAGTTTTACTATTCACAATTTTTGTAATTGAAACATCAAAAGTCCATAATTTTACATATAAAAGTCCAAATGGAATGAATTTTTTTTAATTACATAGAATTTCAAAGTGAATGAAAACAAGCTCCATAGTTTTTTTTTTTTTTTTTTCCAAACACATTTCAAGATTTTAGACTTTTTAGTTTTGATAGTTCAAACGTTTCACCAAACTCACATTTAATTCAATTCAATTCTAACCTAAAAAATTCGGTTTCAACCCATGCACGATTGCATGATAATGTGGAAAAACAATGTTGCTCCTGTCACATATATAGCTGCTAATTTCCACAATAAACTGAGCTTGGTGAACTAGATAAACCTACATATAACATGCAAAGTAATAGAAATTTTTTCACCGTTGAATCTTCTACAAAGGTGCCAAAAACTTTTCTTCAAAAAATTAGATTTATACACACACACACACACATAAATTGATATACTAGGCCCACTTTGCCATCAAAGACATGCCTCCAGCGCCTAAGAGAACTGCAGAATATGACCATAATTGGAGGCTCACACTTGCTTGGAGTCTAGAGCCCAAAAAATCAGAGGCTAAGAGCTCCACCAGGGCCATATAATGAAGAGCCCTGCAGAACAAGCGTTTAGTAGGCCCACCACAATTAGGGCTGTTGGACTGTTGTCACTGTAGACATTTGATAACCCAATCCCCAATGCAATTCCAAACGGGGTTGTGAATGAAAGAAGAACGCCATTATTGCTTTCATTTTCATCCCATATTCAGCCTAATTTTCAAACAAATGTTATGATTGTATATGGACTAGAGATGAAAAAAAAAAAAAAAAAAAAAAAAAAGAAGTTATTATAGACAAGTTCAAATCTATTATCTCTTATTTCCTATCTCACAAATTTAAAAACACTTGAGCGATGAAAATGAGGTGTTGAAAATTGATTAAAGAGACGGCTAATAAAATAAGAAAACGGGACGGTAGATTTGAATTTTTAGGGTCCGTTTGGTTCGTTGTTTGAGTTGAAATATTTTAATTGTAATAGTAAATTTTTTTGAATTTTCAGAAAAGACAAAAAATTTTTGGGAAAAAGACAAAAAAAAGTACAGTTTGAGTTGAAATGAAATGACGAAGCAAACAAACCTTAAGGAAAAATTACCTGTAGTATGCATCCACCTAAGCCCATTCCTTCAAAAGTTGATGGAAGCAAAGAGCAGCAATGAGTGGCCTGATTGTGCATGGATTATCAGAAGCCCCCAATGACAATCCTATTACCACCGAGTGCACCACTATCCCTAGCTCTAGTACCTGCATCCATTTTTAGGAACTTTCTTAATATTACTAAAGAGCGATGCTATAGATATTAACTTTAAATATTTGTAATTAGTAAATGCAATCAATTCGTATAATAATTCTTTAACCGCCTTAATAAAAAGAATGACAATTCAAATATTATATAGATTGGTAATAAAAAAAATCATACTAAAGTTAGTATTCCTAATATTTTTCTTATTAAAATTACATTTAAAAAAAACGTGATTACATAAATAGTCCAATGACATCTATAATCTCATATCTGACTTCTGAATATATTATAAGATATAAAATTCGAATCTCCATTAGAAATTACTAATATATATTAATATATATACTGGAGTTGAAAGAAGACTAGTGATTCATTTTACATTGCAATATAATGTGTTTGAGTATTTTATATAATTTATTCAATATAAATATTTTTTAAATTTATATTCAATATAACCACTATTTATCATCTTTTTATATATCTATTTTTATCAATTAAACCATCTATAAATATATATATATATATATATATTTTATCAAGAACCTAAACACATACTAATCCAAGCGCATATTGTTTTGTATTACACGGACCATAAACTCGAGTACCTGAGCGACAACACGATGTCGTATCAACTCCGAGCTACAATCTTTTGCCACAGACTCCTGCTCCTCCTCCTCATTAGCCGCCACGTCAAGGACCTGAGGGAGGCGCTTCCGGTAACAACTCATTGAGAACGAGTCTACCATCAGCGTCGCCACGGCGGAGAGCATGGCGACGAAGGCGGCGAAAGGGAACTTCCGCCACGGCGTCGCCGGGAGACACGGCGAGTTCAGGCACTGGAACGAGTCCGGCAGCACGTGCATGTACCCCGTCGCCAGTATCACCCCCGCCGCGAACGCCTTCACCACCACAAACGGCTTCCTCTCCGGCCTCAGCGCCGGAACCGATCTCGAAAACAGCGGCAGACAGATTCCCAGCATGCTCGTCGTCAGGATCGAACCGATCGCAATTAGCTTCAATTTTAGCGCCTCCGCCTTGTCGCGGCAGCTTCCTCCGGAGTTTAAGCATTCCGGCAGAGTTTGGTTTTCTCCTCCGGCTACGGCGGAGGGGAGAAAGAGGAGGAGGAGAGGGATTGCGTGGGTTTTAAGTTTGACGGTGGATGCCATGGAAGAGTGGACTGGAATCTGAGTACTCTAACTTGAGCTTTGAATATATAACTGGTCAAAAATGATTGGTGAAAGACGAAAATGACCTCGCAAAGAGTTGGAAATGGTGCCGTGGAATCTGTGTTTGGGAGGGAGAGGATGGGTATTCGGTTGACGTGACGGGAAAGAATACACATTGGGTGGGAATGTGAAGGGTGCTGGCCCACGCTCCTTTCACGGTGTATGATGAATGAGTTTAATTTAAAATTTTTAATTTAATAATAATTTTTATTAATTTTTAAAAAGATAAAAAATTCTTTTAAAAAAATAAAAAATTTTAAAAAAAAAAATTGAGATAAAAAATATAATTTAATTTAAAATGAGTTAAAATATCAAATATCTTATCTTCTCTGTCTTCTTATGTTTGAGGTGGCAGGTGTCGAGTGTGTCATAGTCAGAAAACTTCATGACGTGGAGGTTGGATTTTCTCTATTTTCTGGCCCAGTGAGTGGGTGACAAGGGCTCTTTATGCAAACCGGCCACGTGGATCGTATATGAAATGATTGATGAATCAGATAAATATTAAGCACGTACTAATCGTGCTTAAGATACTTAACAAACAAACAGGTCCTAAAAGCTGTTTTTAAAAGTTTTCAGATAATATGTCATAAAATTTTTGGTAACGAGAAGCGCTTCATTTCAAAATCAGGAAACATGATTTTTTTTCGGAAAAACCTCTTTGAATAAATCGGGAAACTTGAATCATAATTTAAAGTAAAAATTATAAATTTTATTTTAATATTTTTATTACTAATTAGAAAATCTTAAAATTATTTTGACTTTAAAAACTCTTAAAAAATATGACTCCCAAACAATTATAGAAAAATCATAATTTTTATTTTTTTCTTCTAAACTCCGCCAAGTGAACCCAAAAAAAAAAAAAAAAAAAGAAGAAGACAATAGATGTGATCCATAATTGAATTTAATGATGCGTTTGGAAACATTACTTAATTTATATTATAACTCAATGTAATATATGTGTATTTAAATACCTTGTATATTTTTATTCCAAAACAACTTCTTTTAAAATTAAAATCTAATATAAGCATTATTCACATTCTCTTTTTTATCCACCAACAACACAAACACACATTACATTTGAATATATAAGGTAAAAATAAAACATCCAAACGTATTATATTTGAACAATACATAATAAATATAGTTTTCAAACGTATTATATTTTGTCATTCTTTATTGTGCCTTGTTAATATCTCATTATTCAGGAAAAAAAAAAAAAACTCTTACAAAATTCACTTTCTAGTAGAAAACGAAAAGTAAAATTGACTAACAATTTCCCTCCTTTCATAAACAACTGAAGATTTAAAAGGGTTTCAGAAAACTAGTAAAGAAAAGATATTCCTATATGTAGCAAAACAGTACAACAATAAAGAACTATTATTTTCTAGAACAAGTAATTGGTATTTGAATTCAATTTAAGCAATTCATGCACTGAAGTGCATGAATTATCAATTACATACACCAAATTTGTCCACTTAAAGCTTGAATGACGTGATATTATCGTTCGTATTAGCTAGTTAGAATTGAATTTTTTTTCCTTTCGTTTTCATGAGATTTAGTCTCCGTTTGGTGTTACGGTTAAGTTGAAAATTTTAAATTGAGTTGATTACTTTTAAAAACTAATTATTATTTTTGTTGACTTTCAAAAAAAGACAAAACTGAGATGAAAAATTTAAATTTGAGTTGGTTTACTAAACACAGCCTTAATAAACATCTATTTACTAGTTTAGAAAAAAAAATTCAAAATTTGAATCTATATTAACTTTAAAGGTTCCAAACTTCTAATCTTTACTTTTGTTAAGTTAGTCCTAATAGAGTTTATATGTAAAATATCTTATTAATGAAATAGCTACTTATTATTTTCACATATTTTTTAGGTTAAAACTTAAAACGATTTTGGCAAATGATTTGTGCATTATAGTCCAAGAAGGATATTATTGACAATTTTTTACTTAATTTGCGTTTGGTTCTTCAGTTGAAGATAACAAATTTTAGTTAGAATTAATTGACTTTTCAAAAACTGATTATAAATTTTGTTGACTTTTCAGAAAAAGACAAAAATTGATATGAAAAAGTATAGTTTAGTTGAAATTAAACTAGAATATCAAACAAAACATTAATTTCAATACAAATATTTTTTATAGGTTAGGTTCAAGTCTGAGTTGCAATTAAATTAGGTTCAAATTCTCAAAGAAATTTGTATTGAAATTAACGGGAAAAAAAAAAAAAAAAGATCATCAATTCCTTCTTAAGTTGTAATATGCAAGTCATATACAAAAAAACCATCAAATTTTAATGGATTTGAGCAAAAAGACAGATGATGTCCAAATTAAAGTTTAAGTAGTTGATTGTCAGGAAATAAAATTCACAAACTAAATTATGAAACTTGAAATGTTCAAAAATAAATCTTTACAAAAAAATGTATATTTTAAACTTGTAAGATTGCAACATCTTAATTTAGGTATATATACGTATAACGATTGCAACACTAAACTTGCAAAAGTTTATTTGTATCTTATTTCTTCATGACAAGTTTTCTATTTGTTTATATATTTTCTACTGCCGAACCAAACCGAATGTGATACATCAAAGATAACGTATCTTAATAAATCACGAAAGGCAGCATATCAGCGTCCAAAGATGCATATCACTTTTTTAGTGACAGCGAGGAAGTCAATGAAGGAGGCCTGAGGGGCTTAACCACCCCCCCCCCCCCCCCCCCCCCCAACTTTCTCATTTTTTTTATTTTTATTTTTTTAATTTTCTGTCTATATATTACTTTATAAATTTCTGATAACCCTCCAAACCCTCCTTAAACATTTTTGTTTCTTTTTATCCTACATATTTTTATATAAATTTGCATATAATTTTATTCATAATAATTTCTGACTTTGTCACTGTTAGTGACAAAAATCTCGATCATTATTTATTTATTGTTTTTGGTTGAAGCAAATCTCCAACATTATTGAATGTTGTGTCTCTCGTTGTTCATTATAATGAGAAGACAATGATACAAAAGGGTTTGTGTAGGTTCATTATAATGTATAATAGTGATCATGTTACGTAATTATAAAGAAAAATAGAAATTATTGATTATTGATTGTCACGAGAAAAAAATTAAAAAAAAAGTTTTAAGTTAACAAAGTGTTGCATTATATTTCAATATTAGTGATGATTGTTTATAACTTACATGGGATGTTCTTGCTTACATTACATGAGCTAGTTAAGAAAAAAGGTGATGGTCGAAGCATTTGTATCATGTTTATGCGGTGTTTCTTTCAAATTTTCACATTATTCTTTAATTTATAATGTTATGAAGTATTTTATTGAATTAAGAGATAATTTACTACAACTAAAAATTTTAAAACCAATTCCGTCAATGTTAACAACAAAAAGTGCCAAAAACCCCATTAATGTTGCTTTATCCATTCCCCTCAAATTTTAAAATATGCTATTAAGTATTAGGGATGAGGTATTTGCTCATGAGTTTTGGTACTCGCAACTATGCTTTCCTAATATAAGACGGGTACGAGAGATATTAAATGGGGATGAGAGCTAGTATCATCCCCAATACGGGGGAAACACCGACTTATATATACATTTATCTTTGTTTTTAAAATATGTTAAATGAAATGATACGAAAAAAAAAAAAAAAAAAAAAGATGAAGAACATAAGTTTAAAACTTTTAGTTTGTAAACTTAGTTTGCCATTTAGTTTTTGAATTGAATTTTAAGAATTTGACTATAAATTATGTTCTGATTTTGTGATTTTTAGATTTTGGCTAGGTGTTTTTGAAGTATTGAATTTTTTTTTTTGGAACTTCGGTTTGTTATCATTACACTTTTTTTTTTTTTTACTATGTTGCTATTTTATATTTAATTTGATGGGATTTACTTGAGTTTTAATAACGTTATAAGAATTTTTTTTAATTCTTAATGAGTAAATAAACAAGGTATGAGAAAAGTCCTCCAATAAGGATTTTCAGAACTTGATCACGACTCATGTAATGCGGGTATGAAGGTGAAAAAGAAGGTGGGGGTGCTGGTGGGAAAAGCATAGATCTATTTTCGTCTACCCGAATATCATCCCTTAATGTGCCACTAACACTAATGGCATGTTTACTTATACCTAATCGGAGTGGGTAGGATTCGGAGTCAGAATATGCTATTTATTTAGGTTCCAGAAATCAGAGTTGGAATCATTATTAATTTCATTCATGCATTTACTTAGAATAGGAATCGGAGTTAGTTGCTGTAAATTTACTTGTATATCCATTTATTTATTATATTTTCAAAGATTAAAAAATGATTA
This sequence comes from Ficus microcarpa, assembly GCA_025413485.1. Taxonomy (NCBI): domain Eukaryota; kingdom Viridiplantae; phylum Streptophyta; class Magnoliopsida; order Rosales; family Moraceae; genus Ficus; species Ficus microcarpa. Next base: position 15,146,442 of record CM046382.1, on the reverse strand, counting down.
ATTTTTTTATTTATTATCATACTATTAATCAAAAAGTAAAATAATCATTATGATATTAAGGCAATAAAATTAAATTGTGTAATTTTTGTTTAAAAAAATTAAATAGAGTAAAAAAAATGAATTAAAATGAGTAAAGTATAAAAAATACAAAAATAAAACATAATAATATATTATGATAAAAAAAAGTTCTTTATTTACTCTAATAACATTAATAGTAATTAGGATAGTCATATAATATTAAGTTAATAAAAATATATTATTTTTTAATACAAATTTTTGTAAATGAATTAAGGATAAAATGGTAATTTAATGTTAATAATATGAATGAGAGTTACAATCCAGAGGAGGGCATGAGATTGTCAATCCTATTCCTCAATCGTAAATTAGTGCGAAACTTATCATTCTCACTCTCATTCCAGAAAAAAAAAAAAAAGAGCAGTAAACAAGGGATTGACTTCCATTCTCCATTCTTATTTCTTACTCCTGATAAGTAAACATGCCAAGAGATCCTCAAATTATTTCTTGATCTACTAATGATCTCCCATCCATTCTCATTCGTTTTTTGGCCCGTTTTTGCCAATGGAGCATAGTTTTAGGGGTTGAAGTGGCATTTTTGAAGTTCATGGCATGAATTAACATTAGTCACAAAATTTTGGGACTTTTTTGAAAAGTTTTTTATATATAAAAAATTCAAATAGAAAAAGAATCATTATCTATGTCCTTTGAACTTTAAAGACACTCTCATTTTATCTCCAAAATTTTAAAAACTCACTTTGGCCTTTCAATTTTTAATTTAACCTCATTTTACTTATTTTATTAGAATTTTATTTACAAACAGATAGAAAAAAATAAATTAAATGTAGTCAAGTGATATTTTTTATTTTTTTTTAGTAAAAATCCAAAAACAATGAATTTTAAATAAAATTTATTCTCTTCTTTTTATTTGTTTTAACTGAAATTTTGATAAAAAAGAAAAAATGAGGGTGGAAAGTGATAAAAAGTTTAGGAAGATAAATAAAATAATCCTTTTAAATTTCTTTTGTCGTTTCTTCGACTGTCTGGACTCTGGAGCGTGGTCCGATGACGTATCAGCTATCAGCCATTAAAAGATTAGCACTTTCCAAATCAGACGAACTTTCTTCTACTCTCTTCACCTTCAACATTCCGCCATGTTCCCGAGCTTCAAATCTCAAGCTCTCCTCCTCAAAACCACTCTCTTTCTTCCTCCTTCAGGCGCGCAATTCCGTACCAGAAAGTCCTACTACTTCCATGCAGCACGCCGCCGCCGCCGCCGCCGCCCCCGCCCCGCCCCGAGTCTTTCTTTCCTCCGCCGGAGCTCCCTCCACCTCCCTCGGTACCCTCGTCGCAAGGTCTCACTTGAATTTCCTATCTTTTCTTTAATTCTTCGTCGGTCTTTCGTTTGCGCATTTGGATTACGATTGTTGTTTGAGCTTGTTTTTCGGCCGATTAGTGCGTCGGAGGGATGCGGTTCGACGGTCCAGTGGTGGAAGTCGGCGAGGTTTTGCAAATGGATGACGGGGATTTGGCGGTGGAGACCTGCATTACTCGCGCGTTACCTCCGGCGGTGACGCTGGAGCAGGGATTGAGAGGATAAGAGAGGCGGTGGAGGATTTGAAGCTCAATCCTCCTTCAACCTCCAGCGGATTCTTGAGATTTCAGGTAGGTTTTGGAATCCTGCATTTTATGTTCAAAAAGACACAATTTTGTTTTTTGGAATCTTCGTTCTGAGTTTGAATTTCGCAGGTGGCTGTGCCGCCGAGCGCGAAAGCTTTGAATTGGTTTTGCTCTCAGCCGGAGTCGTCTGCTGTTTTTCCTCTGTTTTTTGTTTCGAAGGAAGCGAGGGATCCGAGTTATAAGTCTCTGCTTTTGACTGAAACTCGTGGAGTTTTCGGCATCGGTTCGGCTGTTTACTTTGCGCGGGATTCTTCTTCTACCTCTGTAGAGCGGTCTCAGACAAGAAGGTTCATCCTTTATCCCCGACTTTCTCATCTCTGATATTAGCATGCATTTGGTGCATGGAATTGAATTTTTTAGGTTGTATTTGAGTTGAATTTAGTTGTGTTTTTTGGTGAGGTATTTGAATTGTTAGAGTTAAAAAGCGTAAAAACTTGAAATGTATCAGAAAAAAAATATCAATATAGAGCTTGTTTCGTTTGTCTTGAAATTTTATGCAATTTAGAAAAGAAATCATTCCATTTAGACTTATATATGTAAAGTTATCGACTTTTAAAGTTTGAGTTACAAAATAACGGTGAAAATAGTGAAATTGAAATTGACTTTTCTATTCTCACCGGTAAAAAAAAAAAAGGAAGTTAGTGTTCCACTACGAAAGCAAATCATTTGATGATTTTCAGTTTTTATACGCTTGAGCATTTGAGTTAATATGCAGTACTATTATTACTATTGTTGTTGTTGTTGTTTTTATTTATTTATTTATTTATTTTATTTTTATATATAGTTATAAAACAAATAAGACAAGTAGATACTAAATTTTATAGTGGTTTGTGAGAGCTACATCTATTTGCCATAAAGAATTTCAACCTGACAAAGAAGAAGATTACAAGAGATCCTCTTAGACTTTTTGTTTAAAAAATTTTTAAAAAAATTCTCCCTAACCTCTAATCCGTGCGAACCGCTTGCTGACTCCTTGTCACGGCAATAATTATACTCCACACAGCAACAAATAATCCTTGTTCATTGCTGCCAAAGCCTTTAATTGCTTCAAATGCTGTGAGATACTTTTAGTATTTTGTATTGTAAGTTGGACCTCTGGGTGTTTTCTTGCGCTTGTGTGTTGATTTCCCATCAGAGCATTATTCAAGGTGTTTTAACGGTAATTGTCGAAAATATGGACTGTGGATCCATTCTAATAGGCTGAAATAGTGTGTGCATTCTTTAATGCAGATATCTCTCAAATGAATCAACTCCCATAGTGGCTTATGGCTTTGTTGATAACAATTTCAACACAGAGTTGTCTGTCATGAAACATCAGGCAGGGTCTTACTACTTCTTCATTCCTCAGGTAAATTTGCATGTTTGTAATGCAAGTATGCAACCATATGATGTCCCCGAGTGTTTTAGGAATGTTGTTTGTGTTTTGTTTTCCGTCAAGATTGGTAAAGTATGCTGTTGAAGCATACTGTAAACTATTAGCACTTTTGACGTGCAATATTTTAACAGATTGAGTTGAATGAGTGTGAAGGCATTTCTATGTTATCGGCTACACTGGTGTGGTGTGACTTTTGCCTTTCTACGTTTGCGGAAGCCATTCAATCTTTTGAATTGTCTCTTGTCCAGGTAACTACTTAGTTTGCATTCAAAATCTCTCTTTGTGGACACTTAGGTTAGTTGGTCTTCTTGTCACGTTTTCCCGCCGCTCTTCGTATATTTTATGATAGATTATATGCTGCATCATGGTGCTGAAAATCATACAATGTTTGTAATAAAAGGGGAATATCACTATAGTACTTTGTAACTCAAAAGTTGTGCTTTTAAACACAGGCTTCTTTATTTTACGCACATTACATTCAGTTTTATGACCTTTCCAGGCTACTTCTCACTTTTGGCCCACGACAGAGAACTGCTACAGCAGAAACATATTATCTACTCTCAGAAAGCTTAATGTGGTGGAGGACGGAAATATTCCTATGGTATGGCTGTCAACAATTTTCTTTGAATATTATTCCACGGGATGATTTATTCTTGGATGCAAGGCTAAACATAATCAGTGAACTACTAAAGTGCTGGGCCAATGCGTGTTTTAGATACTAGATTTCTATTTTCATTTCACAAATTTCATTCTGTGTTTTCTCTCTATTCTCTATAGTATCTCAGGTATCTTATAGAGTACAATCTGCTATCGCTTTGGTTTGAAACTTCCATTGAGATTACAAGAAAAAATGTTAATGTTTAAAGTATTTTAGTATATAATTCCAAAAACATTTCATTTGCTTATCATATTTTCACATTTTTATATTACAGACTCTATTTGCTGGATGATGCCTAATTTTCTAGTTCCAAATTCAATGCTGAATGATTTCTCTGTCCAATGTATTCTTCAGCTTCATTTTTAAGGCGATTTTTGAATGTTAGAGCCTTCCTTGATTTAAGTTAGGAATCCTCTTCAGGTGCATGAATGCGTAAGAGATACTCATTTGTTCTTGATTTACTTGGTTAAGTTTGTTTCATTACTGATTGCCAGGGTTTTGTAGGTCTATATGAACAATCTCTCTCCAGGTGGGAATTATGTTGTGGATGACGTCAAAGAACTGGTATCCCCTTTTCTTGGTAATTTTTCATCCTCAATGATTTATGCCCAATATGTTCTAACTTCTAAGAAGTTGCACCTTTAACTGCTGGGCAAGCAAGAAAAATGTTGCTGCTCTGCTGATATGGCTTGCTGAAACCATCTTCCTTTGTTCCTTACTGTTGTTTACTTCACTACAGAAGGAGGCTCCATCTTCCAAGCAGTTCTGTGTTAGGCTTTCAGCAAGTGTTGTTGTTGCCAGTAACATGGTATGATACCATCACATTGGTCAATTAGAGGAGAATATTATTTACAAACTTGTGTTTCCTCCAAAATTAGAATATTATATACACAAATACCTGCAATGAGAGCAAATGGAATTATAGAAGTTGGTTAAAGTGCTATATTTTTATGCACAAGTATGGAAGTTGGGGCGGGTAAGTATCACTCAGGAAGTGTAGATCGCAAAGATTTTTAGGAAATTCCACATTTATAACCAAAACGCATTCACAAGAAAGGGTGGGTTCCTGGGAGGGGGTTGTTGGAGAGATCATATTATTTTTCTCAAGGAAGATCGAATTATTTGTTTATACTGATATGTTAGTTAAATAACTTCAGAGGAAACCTTTGAGTGTAGATGTTCAGATTTTGTCTCTTTCTACTGTCAGTTGGAACGTACAAGTGGAGCCTGTTAATCAGTGCAGGATTGTGCCAACATAAATACTGTTTGGGCGTCACTAATAATTGAAGAATGCTCTCGTCTTGGTTTGACGGTGAGATCAAATTTTTCTCTATCTGGCCAATCATTCTGATACATGAATCTGATTTATTTCATTCTAGTATTTTTGTCTAGCTCCTGGGTCAAGATCATCCCCCCTTGCTGTTGCTGCTTCCACTCATCCAAGTATTACATGTATTCCATGTTTTGATGAGCGCTCACTTGCATTTCATGCTGTTGGTTATGCCAGAGGATCTCTCAAACCAGCTGTAGTCATAACATCATCTGGAACTGCAGTTTCAAATCTTCTTCCTGCGGTGAGTTCATTAAGAGATTTATAAGGACTGTTTTGGAAGCTGCGACTTTCTTTAATCATTTTTTCTATGATCCTTCATTTTTGCGGTTGTGGAATTGTGGAACTTGAAAGGCTACATAGTGCTAGGCCTTTTGTTTCATTCACTCTGGAAACCATACCGAATTACATTCATTTTCTTTTATCCTACAACATAAATATGTTAATATGCTTCAAATGGAAGACACCGTTAACAACCAGTTATGTAGTTTAGTTTTGTCCTCCTAATGTGATGCCGAAACATATAATGTTCAGGTTGTTGAGGCTTACCAAGATTTTGTGCCAGTTCTACTACTCACGGCTGATCGTCCACCTGAACTGCAAGATGTCGGAGCAAATCAATCTATAAATCAGGTCTGAAACAAAGATGGTTTCATCCGTAACCGTAATCGTTTTTTCTTTTTCATTGAGACTATTAAATTGTCATCTTGGTTTATCCTTGTTATTGATTTTACTTATTGTAAGATGAGTGAAAAAAGGAACTATATTCTGTGAAATTGTTTTCACTTTTTATTCATCGTTGAAGTCTAGTGCAATAAATGATTGAAATTTTTTACTCTTCACATTGTTAAACTTGTAAATCAACCAGGTAAAGCATTTTGGTTCATTTGTGAGGTTCTTCTTCAGCCTTCCTGCAGCCACTGACTGCATTCCTGCAAGGATGGTACTTACCACAATAGACTCTGCTGTACATTGGGCAACCACTTCACCTCGTGGCCCGGTTCATATTAACTGTCCTTTCAGGGAGCCACTTGAAAATAGTCCCAGCGAATGGACGCCAAGCTGTTTAAAAGGATTAGACTTCTGGATGTCTAGTGCTGAGCCATTTACCAAGTATTTCGATCTACGATGTTCTCATGCATGTGCAGATATTCCTCGTGAAATATTAGATATCACAACTTCAATTCAAAAAGCCAAGAAGGGGATTCTAGTTATTGGTGCTATCCATACTGTAGATGAGATGTGGGCAGTTCTTCTCTTGGCTAAACACCTTTTATGGCCTGTTGTAGCTGATGTCTTGTCGGGATTACGATTGCGAAAGCTTTTGACTTCTTTTCCTGAAATTGAGGATAATATTTTATTTGTTGATCATCTTGACCATGTTCTGTTGTCAGATTTTGTCCGTGATTGGATACATGTCGATGTGATTCTTCAGGTATTCTGAACTGTTTTACACATCTGGTTAATTAAATCATTGTACTTATTGTATTCATTTATCTTGCACCATTTTAACCTTAAGAAAGTGAAAGAAATTCTGTTTAGAATGTAGTATGTTAAACCGTGTAAAAAATATTTTAACATATTATGTTAATTTCGTAATAGGCATACTCGTGGAATGTACATTATATGACATGCACCAGTGTTATTTATTTACTTTCCCTCTTTGATTGCGTGGCTTTTTAATTTGTATCCCAGATTGGGAGTAGAATTACAAGCAAGCGTGTTTCAAAGATGTTAGAGGAATGCTTTCCATGCTCTTATATCTTGGTTGACAGTCATCCATTTCGCTATGATCCTTCTCATATTGTAACACATCGGATACAAAGTGGCATTATCAAATTTGCTAATCATTTACTTAAAGTTGAATATCCACGTGAGAGAAATGGATGGAGCACTTATCTACGAGCAGTCAATCTCATGGTAACCAATTAAATTTTTCATTTTTCAGTACCTGTTTTATTCTTTTCCAAATTTAATCTAATAACTTCCTGATAACATCGTACTGGTGCCAAACTGAACACTGAGCCAGAATAAGCTAAACTCATATGATCATATCAATGGTCTAATTCATTGTTCATATATTCTTGCAAAAACTTTGTTGCATGATGTAACCGTACACCAGTTTCTTGAATAGGTTCTGGGAGGAGATTTCTTTTGTTTGGTCTTCTGATTGATTTGATGTCTTTTTGATTAAATTTGGAGTTTATGTGGGCCATAAACATTTGGCACTTTCTCCGGGAAGGTAAAATTTGTTTTTTGCTCTCCTTCAGACATGTTCTGTCCAGAAAGAAAGGAACTGAAAACAATAAAAAGAGGGCCCTCAATGAATTTAGCTGTTTCTGGAGACTGTATTTGCGCCTTTCTCAAATTTTTTTTTCCACATTTTGTAGGTTGCCAGGGAGTTGTCATTTCAAATTTTTGCTGAGTACTCCTTGACTGAACCTCAAGTTACACGTATAATTTCGGAAGCACTTTCATGTGACACTGCTCTTTTCATTGGAAACAGTATGCCAATACGTGATGCAGACATGTATGGGCATGGATGGTCACCCTTTACTTGTAATACTTCAGCTATGATTTTAGCCTCGGAACTATTTTTTCGTTTGATTTGGGTGGTTGCGAACAGAGGAGCTAGTGGTATTGATGGGTTGGTTAGTACAGCTGTTGGCTTTGCAGTTGGATGCAATAAAAGGGTAAGGACATGATATAGTTCTTTTCCATTCATTCCATATGGGACAGTAGCAACCGTATTGGTCCTATTGGAGACTAATTTTTTTTTTTTCCCCTCACCACTGGAGACTAGTTATGGTAGACATAATCTGAGAAACTTTCAGATAATTGCACGGCTTCTTTCCTTCAGTAGAGGTTTTGCTTCCTTTCCTACCTAGAAATTGAATTATTTCATCATTCGGCCTTAATATTCAGGTCCTTTGTGTGATTGGAGATGTTTCTTTCCTTCATGACACCAACGGGTTGGCAATTTTGAGCCAAAGGTAGGGAGTTTATCTTTTTGATTTTGCAGGCTTGGGTTATACTGTGCTTCATTTTTTCTCCTATTGATTTCTTTTTTTTTAAATCCTCTTTTTGTCGTTTGTAGAACTTGATAATGGTTAGTTATTTCTCTTGTAAGGTTAGCAGCATGTTTTTTTAATTCTTTAATTAGTCTCATAGTCAATCTGATGTTCTATTTATTGGAATCTTACTTGTTGATTAGTAAGAAACACCGTGTGCAGGATGTTTAATATAACTTCAATCTCAATGAGTCTACAATGTGTGCAGGATGTCATGGAAACCAATGACAGTAGTTGTGATTAACAATCACGGTGGTGCAATATTCAGTCTCCTTCCGATTGCTGAAAGAACTGAACAAAGAATACTGGATAAATATTTCTACAACTCTCATAACATTTCTATTCGTGGACTCTGTATGGCACATGGGTAAAACTATTTACAACTAGTTCATAAGTAAGCTTGTGCATACTGCATTATTTGGGCTTTCATGTAAATTTCTTTTTAGGTTTTTCCTTTTCCTGCAATTTTCTTTCATGCGGTAGTGCAGCCATTATTTCTCTACAATAGAATGGAAAATGGTTCTTATTGTTAAATATGGGATGGTGCTTTATGGCGATGTAATATATTTGCGAGCATAATTTTCTGGGAAACAGGTTAAGGTGACTGCAAGTTTGGAACTTTAAAAGTTTTATCAAGCTTGTTCCTGTTGAAGGAAACGTTTATATCAGGAATTTGCAACCTAAAGTAGAAGATGACAGTAGACTACTTTTGTGGCTTGAGAATGTGCTTTAATTATGATTTTTCCTGCACTGAAAGTGTCTTCTGAACGTCTATATATCTCCATCTTGCTTTCCCGTCAGCTGTATTTATATGTTCAGCTACTACTTTGTCACTTAAATAAGTCACCGACTCTGCAGTGTGAAGCATTCGGAAGTACAGACAAAGACAGAGCTTCATGACGCATTACTTTCATCTCAATCTGAAGAGGAGGATTGTGTCATTGAGGTCTTAAGCTCTATTGATGCCAATGCTACCTTTCACAGGTTGTTAGTTATATTGCTTTTCAATATAATTTCTATTTCAGTTGTGAGCTCACTAACTGATTGCAGGAAAATTTTGCTTGTTATCTCAGTTCTTTGAGGAAATTCGCACGCCAAGTGGCAGATAGCACTTTCAGGTTCCTTCTGAGGCCTCGAGTTCAAGACTCTGAATCAGATGTTTTTTCTTGTTTGAAAGTACGTTCTATCAAGTACTTTGCATTCAGGTGATTCTTTTCTGAAATTTTGTATGCTTTTGTAAATACTTTTACAGGAATGAATTGCTTATAACCATTTCTGTTTTGTTTATTACAGAATACCACTTCGGGCTCCTCCTACTATGTCTACTGTTGATCATAGTAAGACTAGCTTCTCCCGAGAAGGATTTATTTTATCCTTGTCTCTTGAAGATGGGCATGTTGGATACGGTGAGGTTAGTGTTGTTCTCTCGCCGCATGCATGTGTTTGGATTGCAATAGGCATCTCAAGGAAATCTAATTTTTACAACCTTGAAATAATGGCGTACTTGATACATGCTTGATTCCTGATCCCTATCCTATAAACAAAAATTTGGGTTTCTTATTTCTCGGTGCCTTTGTACTATATTCCTCACTGAAACCCCCGACCACCTCGGGACAAAAGGGAAGAATTAAATATTTATAAACTTTTAACCCTTCATTAGTCTTATTAACAGGTTTCTCCCCTAGACATCAGCAGAGAAAACCTGAGAGATGTAGAGGAGCAGCTGCGGTTTCTTCTTCATCAAATGAAAGGGACTGAAATTAGTTGCTTCCTGCCTCTGCTAAAGGGTTCATTTTCCTCTTGGATATGGACCAACTTGGGAATTCCGGTAGGTATATTAAAAAAATATGGCTGTTTCAGGTGCAAAATAACTAAATACTTAAAAGTAACTGGGTAATTATATTAGCTGCTTAATGTCGTCTATTTTTGGTAATTGTACAGCCATTATCAATCTTTCCAAGTGTCAGATGTGGTTTGGAAATGGCTATTCTCAATGCCTTAGCAGCAAGACAAGGTCTCGACCTTTTAAGCCTACTCCATGTCCCAAATGATGAAGAGGCATTACCTGAAGCATCTTCAAAAGTTAAAATCTGTGGCCTTGTTGATTCTGATGGGACACCCACCGAGGTAGCTGATACTGTTGCAACACTTGTTAAAGAAGGTTTTTCAGCAATAAAGCTGAAGGTCAGTTTATGTTACCAATAACAATTCTTGATACCCTGCATCATCAACTTGACAAATAGGAAGGACTGGATCAGATTAAATTATTGGTTGGCATGTTAGTTATGATGCTTCAACTAGGGAACAGGTAGCTCGTCGGAGAAGTCCCACTCAAGATGCTGAAGTTATACAAGAAGTAAGAAAGAAGATTGGACACCAAATTGAGCTTCGTGTAGATGCCAACCGGAACTGGACCTATCAAGAAGCTATCCAATTTGGTTCCTTAGTGAAGGATTGTTATCTGCAGTATGTCGAGGTATATCTCATATATAGTTAATGCACAGAATCTAGTGCAAGTAATGATGATGGATGATAATAATGTGCATGCCTTGTTGTTTCTATTATCCTTTGAGCCTACCAGTTATGCTTTCTTCTTGACTATTCAATTTGTGCTTCTTCTTCTACCTTCATTTGATTTAGGAGTTTCGATATTTTTCTTCGTGGTTTTTTCTTTTGGCATATTTGTTTTGTCTTGTGTTTTTTATCTGTCAGCTTGTAGATTAACTATAGCCCGTCAAATTCATGCATTTCAGGAACCTGTTAAGGATGAGGCTGATATTATCAGGTTCTGTAAAGAAAGTGGGTTGCCTGTGGCATTGGATGAAACCATTGATCGTATTCAAGAAAATCCACTTAATACACTAATGAAATATACTCACCCAGGAATAGTTGCTGTTGTAAGTAGTGATTTCTTTCTTAGTACAAGTACTATATAATATTTTTTTGTGTCATCAGCATATTTCTTCTGGCAACAACTATTTTATTGAGTCACATCTAGAGTTTTTCTAGGTAAAAATGCTTCAAGCTAACCATATACAGCCCGTGTATATTTCCATAATACAAGTAATCAACTTTTACTTGCGCAGGGCTGTTTTATGTGGTTTCCCTTTATTTTCTGCAGGAGGTAAAATGCAAGCTTTATGCAGAAGGATTACTATTTGGCCAAATTAAGTCACTATGCCATTTATAAATTCAGTAATTAGTTGCTTTTTTAATATCATCATCAATTTTTTTATCAGTAGTTACAATATGCCATGGAAAAACAGAGGAATAAATACAGCATAAAAATTGATAGGGCCGCATGAAATCCTAAAACAATCAAGTAATGGTTTACGTCTATATTTTACCTGCTATTTTGATGGCATGTGAAAATGTTGTTAGTTTCTTCCAGGTTTGGATTCTAATATTGGTGATTTTCAGGTTATAAAACCAAGTGTTGTTGGTGGCTTTGAGAACGCAGCATTGATAGCCCAGTGGGCTCAACAACATGAGAAAATGGCTGTTATTAGCTCTACGTTTGAGAGTGGCCTGGGCTTGTCAGCATACATTAATTTCTCATGTTATCTTGAGCAGAAGAATGCAGAGATATGCAAATTAATGAACAATAAAATGGGCCCAGCTGTAGCGCATGGTCTAGGGACATACTGTTGGCTTAAAGAAGATGTAGCTACAACTCCTCTCAAGATAAGTTGCAATCCAGATAGTGGCTTTGTGGAAGCATCAGTTACTGATGCCAATCGACTTCTGCAGTCATTTCACATTAATCATCAGATAATTCATGGAGACTACACAGGAGAGGAAGTTCGGAGATGCCAACATCCCGTGGATTTAAATGGCATCTCTTATCACATCAATGTTCAGGAAATTGGACATATATCTCATGTTAGTAGCAATAACCGACTTTCAACGTATATTTCTCTGTTTTTCTTTGCGTGTTTTTATGTGTGTGCTCTTGTCTCGTGTGTTTCCGCTCTCTTGGCATTTAAAAGACGCGTTCACTGGAACAAAATCTGGAACCTGTCACTTATTGCTGCAAGAGTCAGTTGACTAACTTGTTTGCTATCGATTAAAATAAGGAGACATAGTTGCTAGCGATATAGTTCCTTTGGCACTTCCGGTTAATATTAGTTCTGCTGTTATACTACATGCTTACACTTGCAAAATCAAAACTGATGCAGGACAATGTACTTGTATTTCTTCATGGATTTCTCGGAACCAGTGAAGACTGGATTGCAATAATGAAAGCTGTCTCAAGAGAAGCAAGATGTATTTCGATTGACCTTCCCGGACACGGGAGTTCATGGATACAAAACCATGGTGATGAGAATGCTAGACTGGAATCGAGTTTGTCGATTGAGGTACTTGCAGATGTAATAAGCAAACTGGTACATAATATTACACCAGAGAAAGTTACTGTTGTAGGATACTCAATGGGTGCAAGGAT